>CM060955.1:129987757-130117757 GCA_030765055.1 Mantis religiosa | reverse complement strand
AATTAACCTATCCAGGCAATGGTTCATCCCCGATGAACGCATGCGTCAGGTAGGTTGGCCACGGGAATCGAATCTGGGACTCCCGAATGCGGGCCACCGACGAAACCGCCTGAGCCATCCCGCTCGTTAGCCCTAGTGTAAATGGATAAAAAACTCAAAACCTCAAACTCAATACGGAAATTGCACTGGAGCTATACGTTTAGAGATCCCGAATAAAAAAAAATAGAAAAAGGTCCGGACGTGCGCATGTGAGTGCATGTATCTGCGTGTATCAACAGTATGACTCAAAATAAAATGTTCGATAAATATCAAACTCAATGTTTTATATATTTTTAATTTCTCTGCTATGCACATAATAGGTACAAAAAGTTACTACATTCTAAAGAAAAATTCATCCCTAGGGTAGTGGTTTCCGAATACTTCAACTACTGTGAAGCAAGCGCCTTGGTCCCCTAGCACTCGTGGTACTTCTGACATTACCAGAAGTGGGCCAAACATTGGAGCCCCTCAAGAATTGGGTTGGTCTCGACAGGGTAGTGTTCCTGGCACCCATGGGTATTGGGTACGTCAGGCTGGCATAGTTATGGGGGTAGCGAGAGTTCTCAAGAATCGTCATATTATTGTAGTCATTATGAATAAGGCGTACAGGTTATGTTGCTGTATATCTTTCCCCATCAAGAGACACTGAAATCATTTAAAAAGAACGACAACGTTGGTAGATGTTGCATTGAAAACAAAACAACTGCCGGAAACCAATTCAATTTTATGAAATATTTTTGGAGGCAAAGGACGTGTACTCGTAACCTAATAATAATAACAACAACAATAATAATAATAATAATAATAATAATAATAATAATAATAATAATAATAATAATAATAATAATAATAATAATAATAATAATAATAATAATAATAATAATAATAATAATAATAATAATAATAATAATAATAATAATAATAATAATAATAATAATAATAATAATAATAATAATAATAATAATAATAATAATAATAATAATAATAATAATAATAATAATAATAATAATAATAATAATAATAATAATAATAATAATAATAATAATAATAATAATAATAATAATAATAATAATAATAATAATAATAATAATAATAATAATAATAATAATAATAATAATAATAATAATAATAATAATAATAATAATAATAATGACTACAATAATAATAATAATAATAATAATAATAATAATAATAATGACTACAATAATAATAATAATAATAATAATAATAATAATAATAATAATAATGACTACAATAATAATAATAATAATAATAATAATAATAATAATGACTACAATAATAATAATAATAATGACTACAATAATAATAATAATGATGACTACAATAATAATGATAATAATAATGATGACTACAATAATAATGATAATAATGATGACTACAATAATAATGATAATAATGATGACTACAATAATGATGATAATGATAATAATGATGACTACAATAATGATGATAATAATAATGATGACTACAATAATGATGATAATAATAATGATGACTACAATAATGATGATAATAATGATGATGACTACAATAATAATGATAATGATAATAATAATAATAATAATAATGATAATAATAATAATAATAATAATAATAATAATAATAATAATAATAATAATAATAATAATAATAATAATAATAATAATAATAATAATAATAATAATAATAATAATAATAATAATAATAATAATAATAATAATAATAATAATAATAATAATAATAATAATAATAATAATAATAATAATAATAATAATAATAATAATAATAATAATAATAATAATAATAATAATAATAATAATAATAATAATAATAATAATAATAATAATAATAATAATAATAATAATAATAATAATAATAATAATAATAATAATAATAATAATAATAATAATAATAATAATAATAATAATAATAATAATAATAATAATAATAATAATAATAATAATAATAATAATAATAATAATAATAATAATAATAATAATAATAATAATAATAATAATAATAATAATAATAATAATAATAATAATAATAATAATAATAATAATAATAATAATAATAATAATAATAATAATAATTAATAATAATAATAATAATTAATAATTAATAATAATTAATAATAATAAACATAACAATGCTAAAAGGAAAACATATAACATAAATAACTTCTTGCATATCAATTTATTCAATTTATAAATCACTTTAAATTAATTACACAGAAGTGTATGCTCGAACTGTTATGTATATCTTCCCGTAAGTGACTCTTTAAGATACTATTTGTTCTATTGTACATGCCCAATTTATTGACAATCTCATAATATAAATATCACAATAAACTTCCTTAATGTCAGAAACTATACTATGTGAATTATGTTTAATTATGTCATTAGGAATATATATTGTCACCCGATCGTAGGAGTGCCCACCTCGGTAGCGTAGATGGTACCGTGTCTGCCTCACGATGTTGGAGGACGTAAATTTAAAAAAAAAAAAAAAAAAAAAAGAACAGATCGTAGGGGCAGCGACAAGCCAGTGGGAGAGTGAGACAGAAAAGCCCCAAGCCAGGCCCACAGAGCGGAAAAGCGCTTGTTACTTCCCGAGAGAGAAAGAGCCGGAGAGATGTCTGGAGAGTTCCCTCTCCTTCAACCACTGTCACGCAAGATATTGTTAGTTCAGTAACTTTCATGAAAGCATCAGCTAACCGGACAATCAGTCATGCAGTGGTACTGGTAGGAGTGAACGAAGTCAATTATTAATGGAGTTGTGCAGTGTGAGCTGCTAGTCGAGAATGGGAGTCGCTAGTGAGCAGTGGCGTATCCTCTTCCACCCGTCTTGACGTAGTAGTCGATGGCTGGGGGGCTTTTTAGGCTCAAGGTATTGCCCCATGGAAAAACCCCTGGAGTATCCATCGCTTCCGGGTTGAAGGAGTCCCGGGTCCTTGGTCCTACGGGTCCAGGACTAATAGGAGTGGAACGTCTGCAATAAACTGTCTATTGTGTGTGTTCCGTAGGGGAGGTGATCCGTCCCCTTCAGATGCCGTGGTGTGGGCGCTGCGGACCCCTAGCACTCGTGGTACCTCTGACGTTACTAGAGGAACCTCGGGCCGAATATTCGAGCCCCTCCCTGATTGGGAGTGGTTCGGATTGAGTTGGACTCGAGGGGGTAGTGTGTTCCCGATACCCGTGGGAAAATGAAAATCAAATGTGTAGTGCTTAACGTCCGCTTTTACTACATACGGCACCGCAGGCGGTGACACTGGGAGATCGGGTACCTCCGAGAGCGTTGCCTAAAAGGTCCCGGGTACTAGCCTGCAGAGCTAGTAGAACGTGTGCTAGATCACCAGGTGGCCCCACGGAGGTTATACGGTAGTCTTTCCTGTGGGGTTGACGCGCGTTAGTGGTGTATCTACTTCCATCCGTCTTAAGATGGGGGGGGGGGGGGTTTAGACTCCAGGTATTGCCTCAAGGAAAGAACTCCGGAGTTTTCCATCGCTCCCGGGTTGATAGAGGCCGGAGTCTTTGGACTTTAGGGTAGACCTCGTGACAAATACAAAGACAAAGTGCCTGCTGTGTGTGTAGCTATTTGAAGTGTACCGCAGTAATTTCTTTTGTTTGTTTACGTGTGTTGAAGCCACGAGAGACTGTGTTGGTGTATGTTACTCATCCTGCTACTATCAGGGCTGTAAAAAACTTCTTTTTACTTGAAATAAAGAACATTTTAAATTGCTGCAAACTAGACTATTAATTCTAGGAATCCACAAAGTCACAATACTTTATTCTTTATCTTGTGTTTAGATACGATAATGTGATTGAAAATAAATTGAGGTGAAATTAATCATTTATTAATTCAATTGTGAAAGACTTCTCTTCCAATCAGTGCTTTGGATTTGGAGTAAATTTTCATGAAAATTTGCTAACGCACTGTTTTATATATTTAAATATACGAAATTGTTCAAAAAGTATATCTCTTAGTGATTAACAGCATTAATTAACATAATTTCTTCCTTCTAGTGTTTAAAATCATTCTACTTGTTTAAACTATATTTTTAATATTGTTATATTTTATGTACTTACTCTAACCCCTAATATATCCACTGTGTAAATTAGGGGTTCATTAAAATCTGGATAAAAAAAATTAACATTAAACTTTTTAGCAGGTAGTTTTATAAAAATATTATATATACCAACAGATACACTTTATAAAATATATTCCAATATATTGATTAATATATTAATTTAAGTACTAATTCTAATCTTGAAGATATTCCAGGTGTGACGTAGTTAAGAGTAGGATCTATGGGTATCTCCTTCACGACACCTAGGCGCTCTGCGGCCACAATTTCAAACTTTCAAACTGTACCGGGGAGGCACTCTCAAATTTGTAACGCACTCGAAGGAAAGTTTTAGCAGGATATAAGAGATTCATTACGACCTCATTTCCATCGGAGTAGAGAGGCGTGTGATCTGTCTCGACTCTATGATGAGGAATTAATAGGATGTGACGTCATAACCACAATCAACCCTCGTCATTGTAATTGACACATCATTTCAAGAAGCTTAGTCGAGGCTTAGTATGCGAGGGAAAATTCAGGTACACACACCGCATTGATTTTTGCATGCACATTGCTTAACGTAGTTATGTCACCAATCCGCTTTCAGGTACCGATGTTGCTAATTTTTAATGATCGGTGTGGGAAAGAAATGTGATTTCATACCTAATGCCCAGCTAAATGCTCATTTTTTGCTCGAGTATATTCGTGTAATTTCGGGTACTCTACAAGCCTGGTCATGTCTGAGAATGGGGAGCAATGTTGTATACCGTGATCACGACGGATAAGGTTGATAACACTAGTTAACTGGTTTTGGGTGGATTTTCCTGATTTTGGGGTGATGAATACACTGGGAAAATCAGTTTTCCTCTATGACGTCACATTAATTAGATACATAGCAGAATAAAAATTGTAAAAGCGAAAATTGACACAATTAAGTCAAACAAACATACACATTCAGAACGTTTAAAATCAATACTATTTTATATGTATATATGGTCACGATACCAATAAAAGGTCCAAATTAGTTAATATATTTTCACCTTTAATTGTCTTTGGTTTTATCAAAAATCCGACGTCGGAGCTCTTCTTTTCTTTGCCATTTCATCACTCCCTAACAAGACCCCAGCAGCAGTCACCCGTCATAATAGCATCTATACATGTTTGCACTCGTCTCACCATATTCTCTGAAGTTTTACGGAGAGTATCCTCGCCAATGTTACTTATTTCGGTTCAAATGGATTCCTTAAGAACATCAATTGTCCGGGGCCTATTCTTGTACACACTATTTTTAGATACTCCCCACAAGAAAACATCCGGTGAGGTTAGGTCAGGGGATCTGGGAGGCCACGGACTTTCTGGGATTATTCGATTATTAAAGAAACTAATTACAAGTTCCATGATGTCATTAGATGTATGGCACATTGCTCCGTCTTGCTGGAAAAAA
The DNA here is from genome assembly GCA_030765055.1 of Mantis religiosa. Lineage (NCBI taxonomy): Eukaryota > Metazoa > Arthropoda > Insecta > Mantodea > Mantidae > Mantis > Mantis religiosa. Next base: position 130,112,208 of record CM060955.1, on the reverse strand, counting down.
CCTTCTCTCATTTCGATGTCATACAGCTGCTCCACAAATGTCTTGAAGATACACATATACCCATATACCCATCAGTGTCTACAGTCGTATCAAACAAAATTGGATCAACGAACCATAGATGCTGGTGGAGGACACTTCCAACATTTTCTCTGAGATGTAAACAGTGTAATGTTATCTCCCGATTGTGTATTGTATTCTCCCAAAGTTGCACGTGTGTCCTATTATTGTTTCAAAAGTTATGGTGTATTGAAGTGGTTCAGGTTTATATAGATCGCACTGTATAATTACAATCACTGCAATATATTGCATAAACGCGCAACTTTCAGTAATATCAATTACCAGGGGAATCATTTGCCCATTAGTTTGTAGGAACGTATGCACCAATAAGCCACACATGTGTCAAATTTTTTCACACTCAATAAAAATGGATTCAAGAAAAACCATCTGATATGATATGCATATCAAAAACAGAATCTCTTCTGCTAAAGATAGCAGAATGATCGCTCAACTCTGTTTCTCATATGTGGGCGTGAGACCGGCAGTCGGATTGGCAGGCTCTGGTCCAATTTGGACTGTTATGCCATGGGGCAATTGTTAGGTATAAAAATAAACAATACTGGATAAAGAAATTCATGTGACGTTGTAGGATATTTTAAGAGTTTAGTTAATTTCAAATTCGACCAAATTAGGATACATTTTCAGACACAAGGACGTTCTGGGAGAGATAATGCACATATTTTGCACGTTACTGTACTGTAAATTAACAGTGCAGTGCAACCGAATAATCACATAGCCAAAACATAGAAATGAAGTACAGTAATTTGTCTTAAGGTACGGATACTTTATTTCCCGCCACGATTAATGTCGACGTGTAGCCGCATTGTTGTAGCTGTTTGAGGTATGTGCTGTAGAGGAAATAAAATGTTTTTAAACTACTGTAAATAATTTTGCCTCGTAGGCGGCAGTCACATTTCTAGAGGAATGTTTACATTTACAAACTTCGCTGTTCTGCTCTCGTTTCAGAGTTTTATGTGTCTTGAAGCTTTAAGCAAGCAGTAAAAATGAGTTACGACTCTCGAGCTAAGAATATGTTGAGCCAATCATAATCCGGAACGTCAGAAGGTGTAGCAGTGCTAATCTGCTCTTCAGTTATTAATTGTGCCCGCCAAACGATTTAAACGAGAGTTGTGGCAATAGGATTTGTCGATGTAACCATGGAGATTAGAAGTGTGGGGATTCCTGAAATGTTGACTTTATGTGTTGCGGCAGCATTTTCGGGATCTCCGCCAACTTTACTCCCTCTCTTTCTTCCTTTTGTATCTGTTTATTTTCAAATATTTTAGCTTCGTCTCTTTTACTTTATCCTACTGTAACTTACTTTCAGACTCTCATTTCCATCGTTATTTTCTAATTTCCTTTTCCATTAGCATAATCTTCTTTCTTCAGTATTATTTTATTCCTTGGCAACGAAGGCAGCACAGCGTCGACTGAAATTTAAACTAGACTGCCTTTGTGGTCTGGTGGTTGACATGTTACGTTCCAAACCGAAAAGTCCCAGATTCCATTCTCGGCTGCAGGCTAGGAATTTTAGACGTGATTAATAATTATTTTCCTTACACTTTAGAACTACAACTGAGAGATTAAATGTGTGCATGTGTGTGTGTTTGTGTGTGTGTGTTTGTGTGTGTGTGTGTGTGTGTGTGTGTGTGTGTGTGTGCGCGCGCGCGCGCTGGCGCGTTACATTGCAAATTGACATCCTGATTTTTGATGACGTACTTTCTTCACGTGGCACTTGTTACCGCTATCTACAATATCTTGGTCTTCAATGAACCTGCTGCCAGTTTCTTCAGTGGTGCATAATGAGACACGTTGCCTCAATGTATGCGTGCTGTGAAGATAGGTTATGCAAACTGATCTATTTGAAGAGATTTTCCAACTGTTTATGACTAATCTTTGTGAATATTAGCTCAAGCAACAGTAACTGCTGAAGTATTATAATTAAGGAGCGGATTTATAGGCACTAAAAATGAGTGAAATGCAGAGGCAAAAACGCACTAAAACTTGGCAAAATGGGCATTTAAGTAGGCACTAAAAATTTGCTCAGTAAACACTTAGAATTTTATTAAAATGGCTCTTAAAATGCACTATAGCTAATAGTACAAATTATACAAAATTAAAAATTAATGCTTGTAGTATAAGTTTCTGCACCCATTTTGACCTATTAATGACCTGTACCTATGTGAAATATTTGTCTTCGCCATATCAACGAAGGGAAAATATAATCATACCTATTTAAAAAAAATTATTTCCTAAGCTTTTTCAGTAAGAAGTAAATATAATAATCCTTTTAAATACAAATAACAAAAACACAACAAATGTAAATGGGTACACTTAATATGCAGCTGCCCTTAGAGGCACGTTTAGAATTTCATACAGATTAATAGAACACTACATCCTGTGGGACATTTTGAAGTTAGGAAAATGTAGAAAAAATGGAATCTGAGAAATGTGAGGTTAAAATTACGTAATTGCAGCTACGATACAGGTGTAAGGTTATTTAAATAGTCATGGGAGGTTTTATATAGTGCAGCTAGAAAAATAAACTTTGTATCAATGATGTGTGCCCGTATTAATTTTAAGACAAAAAAATACTAAATTTGGGACTGTTGTAAATTTTGGGCCAGTTTGCACAGTTGTGTCTCCTGAATAGAAACGATTCTTGGAAAGACAAGAAATTCAAAAGTTGATCACAGCAATCTTAATATCATTTAAAATGATGTCACGATATGTCAGAAAGATACAAATCACAGTTAATTAAAACCTAAAACTACAGAATCCTACTTTTTGTAATAAAAACCCTAAATGCCCCATTGTCAACTAAGAACAAACAATAAAGCACAGCTTTTTAGTAAGCTTTTCCCGTTCATTGAAACAGAAATACAGAAATTACAGCATCGTGAAAAGAAATCTCGTACCTACTTTTATAAAGGTATTTCTGTAAAATTTTACACAAGCCATTAAAATTTATTGGTCTGAAGTTTCATTTTCAATGTTAGCACCAACACCGGAAGTCTCCAAATAATCGATTTCATGGTTCCTTGAGATACATGTAGAAAAACGTAAGCATGACAAAATAGAAAATTTTTCACATATCTGTGATGTCATTAGCGCATTGTGGCACGTCTGAAAGGCAGATACCTACCTGACTAAACCTCTTTTTGTATATCCAATGTGCCGCTGTAAGAAATTTCTCTTCCCCGAAAACATCACGTTGAAACCAACAAATGCAAAAGCTGTTTTCACAAATTATAAGTAGAAGAAATTGGCTAAAAGGCAGTTTTAGGCACCAATAAGTATAATAGGCACAAACGTATGAAATAGGCATTTATAGGCACTATAAAAGTAAGAAATTAGTCTTATAATTGCAGGAAACGTGTTTATAACTCAAAAGCCTACGTTTCTGAACAAAGGAATAAAATAGACAAATAGGGCAAAATCCACCCCCTAATTATAGTATATTCTAGCTTCTGACGTACTACTTTATGATTTCAAGCAACAATTTCTGTAATAATGATGGGATGTAGTTATATATATATATATATATATATATATATATAAATCGAGCATGGTCTTTTGGTGTTAAAAACTTTATGTAACTTCACCAAAAACGACTATAAAACTATTCTGAATTTTAGTATGTTTAAATTTCTTTATACATAAATTTAAACACGTATGTGTAGTTATCTGTAGCTATGAATGTTTTTTCCCCATTTAAATGCCTTTAACTGCAGTGTCATATCGGCAGCCGTTCTCCTTTGGAACTTATCGAAGGTGTTAACTTGTATTCGTTGGGTTTTGATCATTAGATCACGCACACATTCACACTCATTCATACTTCCAGACTCTGGGGAAGATTGGGAACTATCTTGGTTGGAGAAACTCCCCACCCCCAGCCGGAAATCGAACCCGGGACCCCTAGAATAATAGGTGATGATTAACTCAAAATTTATTATTCCTTTACTATATTTAATTAATTTTTATTTTTTAAGATATATATTTAGGTATGATTATCACAGATACTCAAACGACTGGGTCACGGAGCCAGCCTATGAATGTTTGAACAAAGTGTAAAGCTGCTAAGAGCATATAGATAGAGTAAACATGAAAAATTCAATTGCATCGCCGTGATTTGAACCACGGATCTCCTGTTTTCCGTCCAGTTGCTCTAACCCATTAATCTGTCATGACCAACGTGCCGTCCTGACATTAATTCTCCATTTTACTCATATATTTTTCTGCTAAACCGCTAGGGGCTCTCGTATTCGAGATGCACCGACTGTGGCGACTTATTACTGTAAGTACTTGAATCCCAGGCTTCGTCATTAAACTGTTATTATTTAAGTTAATTGATGGAAATTAATAATTTCTTCACACTAGCCATTTATAGGCTAAGGTTTTAGACAGATAGAATCAAGATATACATCAATGGCAACGTTAAAATACCTAAATTAATAAATACTAATTTACAAGTTCTTTTGGATGAATTGTACAAATTAATCTAACAGCCTTTTTTTTTTGGAGTATAAATATCTTAGTTGCTAAAGAGTGATTCCCCCAGAGAATTATACCATAATTAGCATGCGAACAAATCACCTTCATAAGAACATCCTTGTTAACACTGTGACTTAAAATTCTCAACATGAAAATTCCTATTGAGAACGTATTTGAGATATAATTGACATGGATTGACCAACCAAGATCTGAATCAATATAGAAGATATAGAAACACCAGTGTTAAATTTATACTGAATATCAGTGGGTTTTACAGTGTTTATACTCAGATTTTTGGCATTGCACCAATCATTAACAAAAGTTGCATTATGTAATTTAAGTTGTAATATGTTTTCAGTTGTATCACAAAAAGTAATGTTTAAATCATCTGCATAAAGACATGGAGTAAAACTTTTATTCCAAATTGAAACAGGAGGCTTTGTAGCACCCTATAATTTACAGGGTTGAACTGGGATAGTTAGTCTTCCATTAAAATAAGTTGCATGCGACCTATTACTAAAATAAGAGTTTAGATATTTAATACCTTTGTCCTGAAATCCATAAAACTAACTACATAATGAGCAGCTGTTAAAAGGATTTGACTATTGCTTTATGTTTAATGTGTTCCCATGTTCCCTTGTTCATATTTTTCACAAAGAAGGCCCGTGGTACAAGTTTTACATTCTTGGCATTGATCCATTATCTCGTTCGTGAAGATTTCTCACAGTTGCAGCCGAAAAGGCAGAACTCATCCTTTGAAATCTTTTGCCAAGGATTATCCAACTCAAATAGTTAATAGTACTGACTAATTTTCACTTATATCAAGCCATAATATTGACGATTCCCTCGCTGATTTTTATATCTTAGCTTCATGTATCTCCTCAGGTGAATGTAACAATTATTTCACTATGCCAAGCAAGATAAACAGGGCTGTAAACTGGAAAGCGAGGGTGAAGGAATACAGAATACGTAATCCTAATTACAACTGTTTAGTATTTTGTTTACGTTTTTAGCTCTTGAGGGAATTTACGATTATTTTGTCTATTGGGTTTCTATATTTAATTAAAAATGGCATAGGCAAATAATCTGGTACCAATTTCTACGATATGAGACTACACATGGCAACAAATTTAACATTAAGGGAACATTACATTAAGAACGTCATGTTGGCACTCTTGTACCATGTTAAACTAAAACAATTGCCCAAACTTTAGTCAACAAAACAACATAACATCAAAATACTGGAGTTCAAGAGAGGGAATGGCTTCATTACCAACTGCTCATAATTGAATACCAACCAAACATCATTACCTATTTACTTTATAAAAATGTATTCAAATTCAACCAGATACAGCAATTACATCAAAACACTTATCCATCTCGGATGTGTTAGTCTTAGTGATCTGGAAAGGTGGTAGATGAGGGTTAATAATTTGCGATAGAAATGCTACAAATGTTTCTTACAACGCACAAAATGAGTTTACTTCAAAACTAGTACATCTCTACAATACACAAATACACTGTGATCCATATAAACCTGAACCATTTCAATAGGTCATAATCTTTGAACTAATAATAGGGCAAACGTGCAACTTTGAGGGAATATAATACACAATTGGGAGATTACATTACACTATTTACATCTCAGAGAATAGTTGGATGTATCCTCGTCCAGCATCTATGGATCGTTGGTCCCATTTTGTTTGATACGACTGTAGACACTGAAGTTTATATGGGTATCTTCAAGACATTTGTGGAGCAGCTGGATGATATGCAATTGAGAGGTTATTTCCAGCAAGATGGAGCAACGTGCCATACATCTAATGACACCATGGAACTTGTAACCAGTTTCTTTGATAATCGAATAATCTCAAATGTCTGTGGCCCCCCAGATTCCCTGACCTTACCTCACCGGATTTTTTCTTGTGGGGGTATCTAAAAATAGAGTGTACAAGAATATGCCACGGACAATTGATGTTCTCTCCGTAAAACTTCAGAGAATATGGTGAGACGAGTGTAAACATGTATAGATACTGGTGGAGGACACTTCCAAAATTTTCTCTGAGATTTAAATAGTGTAATGTAATCTCCCAATTGTGTATTATATTCTTCTAAAGTTACATCTGTGTCCTATCAGTGGTTCAAAATTTATGGCCAATTGAAATGGTTCAGGTTTATTTGGATCGCACTATAGATTCACACATTCATGGCGGCAAATTTGTTGTTCCTGTTAATTTTATTGCAGTAGTAAGAAAGAATGGAAATGACGGCATTGATAACAACGTGGGGTACCTAACGTTTCTGATTTAAAATCTTCGGTAGCTCCTTTGATGACTTAAGTGACCGATTTAGGCAAACATTTACATGCAAGAAAAGAAAAGGTACTGCTTTCGAACATATCCATCATAAAATAGCACACCATCGTACAAAACACTTGTTGCGGCACTCTGCAATATGAAAGGAAACAAAATGATGATAAACAGGACAATCCAGCGGAGTACATAATCCGCCAGTATAGTTAGTCCAAGGGGAATCAAATTCGGTTGCTGCCTGAATCATTCTTTTCAAACAAAATTTACCTTTATAAGATTCAAAATTTCAGATGGAAGTTTTGCTCAGTTATTCAATTCTTAAAGCTCCATAATCAAAACCTCTGCCTATGTCAACACCTTCCAAAAAACGTTCCCGCAGAGCAAACCTCGTTTCCAATAACCAGATAGTTTCCTGTATTTCCCCCTCTATCCGTGCGTGATCCGTGATCTTGGAGAATTTTGCCACTTTCTCAAACATGCGGCTACACCCCGGCATATTTTTTGTACCCTGCAGCTCTCCATACGCGATAATAGGAAAGTAGATTGTGTTTGGTGCTATGTGGATCCTGACATCTGCCGAGAATACTGCACCAATTTCCTTGCGGACTCACAGTTACCGTGCAAGAACGCTGTAACTCCTTGTCTTGCCGTTCGAGGTGTTGTAGACAAACGCTACCGGATATCTCATTGCATTTATGGCAACAAAGGTAAAATTATTATTTATATTGCGTAATACAAAACCAGAAGAATTTAAACGTCACCAAAACCACATTACATTAACTTAAAATGCTTTAAAAAGTAACAAGGCTATACTTTCCCTCCAGAAAAGAAGAAGAGCGACAGATTGCACATTGGAAAAAATGAAAAAGTGTTGAAAAGTTCAAACAAGTAAAACAAACATCACGGAAATTTCTGATACTTGAACGATTTTAAGGACAGTTACGTTGTTTTCGACAAGTTTTTGTCCATGTCTCATTGTTTGCCAAAATACTATATAAAACTCCTTAACAGTGGAGAAGGCTATCTGACTATTTCTAGAAAATTCAAGATAAACATTTTATTTATCATACAAATAAATATCTTAAATATGTTTGTATTTTAATTTAAAACTTTACAGCCATGTAGAGGATAGTTCAGGGTGGGGGAATTTTCTTCAAAATTATGTCACATTTTTGGAAGATATTCAACTTAAATCCTAGTTTGGTAAAATTATTCTTTTTTCCAAAACACAACTCTGCCCCACTCTTCTGTCTAGGAGGGGACTATTTTGAAGTTTAGGTTTACTAGGTACGTATCTGCAGGAAATAAAGAAACTGTAACATTGTCTCTTGTCTTGTTTATGAAGGTCATCTTTTGTTTGCATAACAGGCCCACGGCAAAAGAAAGTGCTTTCCTTGTGATGTTTTGGCATAATGTATACGCGATTTTTCATTTTTTATATACACCTACATAGATGTGTACCTATACACATAGCTTTTTATGAAAGTGCTTATTTGAATTTATGGAGTCACAAAAGACGTATTTCCTGAAATATCGGTACAAACTTTCTATGAAATTTTGATAAAACATGCTTATTATTCTAATTCTTATTAGATATAATTCATATTAATTTACATTTCCTATTACGCTGTATATATGAGGGAATGCATTCAGTAAGTATAGAGAGAGAGGACTTTTTAAAGAGCGGACAGCTATGAGATGCCATAAGTAGATATTTTAAAACTGAAGCCAGTAAACGAGAATAATGCAGAATTGGTTATTGCTGTAACAGTTGACACGATAGGATAGGGTAGCATAGGATAGGATAGGTTAGTAGAAAATCTGACGGAGGAGATGCGGTACTGCTACCAGTCTTGATCTATTGTACCTATGCCACAAGTGGGACATACTCGGGAGGAAGGATGAGGTGAGAGGAGACAGAGGACTGTAACCCAAGGAGTCCGATAGTGCAGAGGGCATGACACCTACTATTGACCAGTTGGAATCTCAGTCAGGGTGAGTTTCCTGAATAAGGCTTTTTCCGGGGTTTCCCCTTATCCTCAAATATGAATGTCGGATAACACTAAGCTCTATGAACCCTGGGCTCATTTTAGCATCATTTCACCCATTCCACTCATCGTCCGATATGACTTAGCGTTGGAGGACATAAATTACAACAAAAAAACCGGGATCCCTACCAAGTGGTCCTGAAATGCTCCATCAGGTTAGCCAGGAGACTATAAGCCTGAGGTAAGTGTTCACATGCAGCGCCGAGACTCTCGCCGACATTTCTATCCTGAAAGAGTCCACTAGATGAGAGATATGAAATGATAATGGAGATGAAAAGGAAGGACAGGAAATTGGGGGAATGTAATAAACCTACCCAGCGTTCGCCTCGCGACACGGACGCCAAGGGCTATGTTGGCCGGCCATGGGAAGTGAACTCAAACCTCCCATATGTCGGCCATGACGAAACTGCCTGAATCATTCCGCTTGGTAACATTTGATATAAATATTTTCCTTTAACAATATTTAGTCTCATATGAAGTAGCATCTTGTTTATTTCATAACGTTTGTCAATGTTTTTAAACGCCATTCAGACCTAACAGGTATTTCTGCAGAATTTAAAAGATACATTTTATTTGTCATGCATATTCCAAAAGATATATTTAAATTAGATTCGATTTTTATTGTGCATATTCCAAAATTTTACAATTTACAACTTTTGGCTACATTTGTCTTTACCTTGTTGCTACCTTGGCTTACATGACACCCTGGTCTTCTGCTCTGCCAGGTAGCTCTTAACCTCCATACCTCCTTGTTACTTAAGTAGTACCATTCTTCCCTCTCGTCTTCCTTTCTTATATTCTCTACATTTCTGTCCCATTTTTTATTTTCACTTTCTGCTAGAACTCACTAATACTTCTTATCTTCTTTTCCTCCCTGCCCGTTAAAACTTTTATAGCTACTGTCTTCTTTACTTTCTCCCAGTTTCCCTCTCAAACCTTTTTTCTCCACTTTTCAACCTCCTCGCATTCTGTTACATAGTGTTCTATGCTTTCTTTTCCCTCACACAATTCACAAATTCCCTTTTCCCTACCTCTTATCTCTCTTAGAAATATTATTTCTGTTTTCATCTAAGCTAACCCTTCTCTCTCTTACCTATTGCAGTAATCAAATATTCCAAACATATATTTTAATCAAAATTGTTTCAACTATTTTTTTAAGAAGTGAAACATAACGAATAGTTTGGGATACAGGATCTTCTTGAATATCTTTGTGTGTCATCTTTAGACCTGAACTTAAATATCATGTTTGTAGTTTAACCAACTCGTTGATGTGTATACACATATTTGGGTCGTTTTCTTAAAATGTTTCTTTTGAATTTAGAGAGCCTTAAAACGTGTACTTCTAGTGAATATCTCGATGTGGAATGCAATACTCCCTCTATATGCTGTAGAAGGGTCTTAACAAGAGGACAAAAGGCAGTAACATACCGCTGTGACGTACACGTGGAAGCAGAAGATTACAAGAAGGAAAAAGCAGCCAGGCATAAGAGGAAAGTTTGGCACCGTCGCCTTATACCCCTGTTGAAGAATACACGAGACACCATCCAACATTGTGCGAAGGGATTATCGCGAGAGTCTGCATGTAGATTTTTCAATCAGGATGGGAGAAGGGAGAAGGGCTTGGGGAGACGCAGGTGCTTCAGTCTCACGAACGTACGTATGAAAGTTCTTAGGAAGACGGAGAATGTCCATCGGAGGGAAAACAAACTTCTCGTCAGAGTTCACAGCTATGGTACACAAAGGAAATTAAATCGAAAATGAAACTTGTACACAACATGCAGTCTTCGTAGAGAACATGTAATCCAAGGCAAGGTTCTCTATTTCTGGAAATTAATTGTTCTTTCACACTAGCCGTGTGTAGGATAAAGTATGGAAATATAAAGTCAGACTGAAAAATGCAATGCCATAGCCGGGATTTGAACCACGGATCTTCTGGTTGCCGTCCAGCCGCTCTAACCATCGAACTACTAAGGCCAACGTGCCGAAATGACATTAAATTCTCCAACTGACTCGTGTTTTTCCCGGTAAACCACTAGGAGTTGTCATAAACACCTGAGACAACTAACTTAATGGCGACTTACTTTAAGGCCCGCCTCTGTAGCGTGATGGTAGCATGTCTGCCTCACGTTCAAGATGTCCCAAGTTCGAAATTCGGTCAGGGTGAGTTACCTTGATACGGTTTTTTCCGGGGTTTTCCCTTATCCTGAAAGGCGAATGTCGGGTAACTCTAAGCTCTATGGACCCCGGGCTCATTTAAGCAATAATTTCACCCAATTGAGGAAGAATATAGATACTCTAAGGAAATACCAAAGACAGGCTTTACTTCGTTGCACAGGAGCAGTATCAGCGACTGCTACAATGGCATTATTAGTGATAGTGCGAATATGACCATTGGATTTCTTGGTTAAACAAAGGGCAGCCTACTTTTGGATGAAGCGGAGAGAATTCACTAAGAAGGAAAATTTATTGGGAACTCCATACAGGACGAGGAGAGAAATTAGGAACGTATTAATTGAAGAATGGCAACATGAATGTAGAAAGAAGGACCCACGAAATCTTTCCTAGTATAAATGAGAAGTTAAAATTAAAGGAGATCCAACCAAGACGAAGTGGAATACAATACATTTCAGGACATGGACCGTACAAGATATACTTTAAAAAGATAGGAAAGGCAGATGGAACCATGTGCGCAACCTGCAAGGAAGAAGATACTCCTGCACATGCTTTATTTGAATGTATAAAGTATACACAACAGCAAGAAGAAGAGAGGAAAGAATTAGCAGGAAAATGTATATGGAACATCATTTCGAAGAGGGAAGATTTTAAAATACTAGAATTGGCAGCAGAAAAGGTCCCAACAATAGTAATGGATGAATATAATCAACAAAGACAGCAGCACTATCGTGAACCACCTTCCAAACCGAGAAGATCTGAACGACTTGAGGACAGAATATGGATACCTAGCTTCAACAACTAAAGGAAGAAGAGGAACTTCACCTAGTCGAAGGATTAATAGAAGAGGACAATCTTGGATTAAACAGAAGTATTTGAAGCGACAGAAGAAGAAGACAACATCAACACAGGAACAAAAGGATAGATGGATTTATTAGGGATAGGAAGGTAGAAGCAGTTTAGATTGTGAAAATTGTAAGCTACAATTGTAGTAATTAGATTAGTTAGGTTAGATTAGATAGGTTAGTGTAGGTCAGCTTTTCTGCAAAATGTTTGTAAATATCAATATAATTATTATGTTTGAGTAAATATAAAATTTTAATAATGTGCCTTGGTATAGCATCTAGAGGCCAATACATAAGAAATGCAGAATAAAAAATAAAAAATTAAAAAAATAAATTCATTTCACCCATTCCATTCATCGTCCGATATGACTTAACGTTGGAGCACATAAAAAATAATCGTTAGTTGCCTCATGTGTTTATAGGAACTCCTAGTGGTTTAACGGAAAAAACACGAGTTAGTTGGAGAATTTAATGTCATGTTGGCACGTTGGTCATAGTAGCTCAAGGGTTAGAGCAGCTGGACGACAACCAGAAGATCCGTGGTTCAAATCCAGGCTATGGCATTGAAATTTTCAGTCTGACTCCATCTTTCTCTATTTCTGTTACTTTCCTCAGAAAATACAATATCAACTGGGCTTTTGATCCCTTTCATATTACCTATGTACACTTAAGTAAGAAAAATACTGGCAGTTCCTAATTCTTAACAGTGATTTTACGTTCGTTAAGTTGCCAGACTCAACTAACGTTTGAACCAGCACACTGTAATGTCTCCTTAAAGTAAATCACACTACAAGAAATTAAAAATCACAGGATTAAAATGAAAGTAAAATATCGGATTGATGATTACCTGAGCTACTTGGAACCGAGAATGCCTACTTCGGGTACGGAAAAACTCGGATAATACAGTGGGAAGGAGTTAATAGGTCGTAAATAATGAAAACAAAAATCTAAAATTCTCTATTAACTGTTTAAAGTAACATAATTGCCTAAAATATACAACGAAAACCACTTATTCGTTTGTCTTATAAGTAATGCCTGGTTTTTTATTTTGGTGTTTTGGAAAATTTGTTGGGTTTTTCGGATTGGCAATGCTTTTTACAGGATGCGATGGCTAGTATTGCGTAAATTACAAGCATGTATCAGTCAAGAGGTGTTAATAAACAATCACAAAATGGAGATAAAGTTTAAACTGAGTCCTTCAAAAACATTACTGGAAACAAGATTATAAAACTCCTGCCACAGTTCGAAGAATATGAAGTGGAAGGAGAAGGTATCGTTAATGAGCCTGTGGCACAACGATGATTCCAACTGGTAGCATGTCTTCCTCACGTTCAAGAGGTCCAGAGTTCGAATCTCGGTCAGGGTGATAAGGTGATAAGGTTTTCTCCGGGATTTTTCCTTATCTTTAAAGACGAATGTCGGGTAACTGTAAGCTCCATGGACCCTGGACTAATTTGAGCATCATTTTACCCCATTCATTCACCGCCCGACATGACTTAACGTTGGAGGATGTAAATTGCCCAAAAAAGATGATTCCAACGTTTCAACAAAAGATACACTAAAGATTTATCACGTTCTGGAAGACCTAAAGAATGGAATGTTGAGGATTCACGCCAAGTTTTGCCACAAAATCCGCATAAATATCCGTAACATACATCGCCACATTAAGACTCTCTGATAATCATACAGAAGCTATAGATCTGTACACCATGAACTGACACCTCACAGCTTGAACGTGGGGTGTATATGTGACATCTGCTTATCCGTAATCCCATGGCTGATAGATTTGTCAGGAGAATTGTCACTTGTGATGATAAATGGGTATCTTGCGGAAAACCTGATGCCACAAAACACTGGCTTGATCCCCGCCACAACCTACCAAAGTAATTGTTTAAAAAAAATCAGTTGGATCCCAAAGTAATGTTGTGTCTCTGGTGGAATCTTGAAGGTGTAATTCACTGGGAGTTTGTTCCAAACGGGCAGACGATACATGCGGATCTTTATTCTCAAAAACTGGAACAAGTTCATGAAATTTTAAGATGGAGATACCCAAAATTAATTAATCGAAATAGGGTTATATTGCAACAGTACAATACAACACGCCATACTGCACACACAACCATGGAAAAACTTCAGGGATTAGAAGGAATAGAACTGCTACCACATCTAGCATACAGCCTTATCTCGCACCATCGATCCCTGGCACATTTTCTACGCGGAAGAAACTTTGACAACACTGAAGAAGTGCAAGTGGGTGTCACCAAAAGCCAAAGACTAGTACCATCGTGGTATAATAAATCTCGCTGAACGATGGATCAGGAACATAGAATCTAATGATCAATTCTTTGGAAATTAGTCAATTGCTTATCAGAACACATTTAAAATAATATTTTCTTAGGAAAACGACAGTATCAATAAAACGTTATGCTAATTGTTTTCTACAATATCATTCCTAAAAAATATACATTGCATAAGTATTTAATACATTCAAAATAAAAGAAAGGGATGATAACATTTAATTAGAAGCTTACTTTTTGAAAAACACCTGAAATTGCTCATTTTATCCACACCGTTGCGGAAGTCCAGACATTTAATTGTTATAGTGAATTTCTTTACAGTTTTAAATGAAAATATTATATGAAGCACTGCAAATGTAGCTGATTAATATTGATAACAATAATAAATATAAACTTCAGAGTAGCCCGCCTCGGTAGCGTACATGGTAGCATGTCTGCCTCACGTTCAAGGGGTCTTGAGTTCGAATCTCGGTCAGGGTGAGTTAACCGGATAAGGTTTTTCCGGAGTTTTCCCTTATCCTGAAAGACGAATGTCGGGTAACTCTAAGCTCCACGGATTCTGGGTTCATTTGAGCATCATTTCCCCCATTCCGTTCATCGTCCGGTATGACTTAAAAGGTTAAAGGACGTAAATTAAAAAAAAATCAGAGCACTGTCTATGATATGAAGTTCCCCTTTTTATTTTGTTTTATTTGATTCGACATAACCTCAAATTTAAATCGAAACTGCTCTAGGACAAAGAAAACACCTAGAGCTCTCAACATTTTCATGTTTCTTTCTTAACGGGATGTCTTTTCGAATGCAGGTTTTAGTTCTGGACTGTTAACACAGTTACGGTACTTTCGGAAGAGCTGAGTAAGAACATAACTTCGTTGAGGATCCTAATCTTATAAAAGAATTCAGACGATGGTGCTATTCCTGTCTATGGCCTCCAATCCCACCTAAAGATAACCATACTTTCCAACAAACGAAAATTAAAAATTGAAGAACTCCCAGGTGAGATGAATAATTCAATTTGGCATGCCTATATGTAGAAAGTTAACTACGTTCAAATGTTGAAAGTTTCGAATGATGATGGAAATCACTGGTTACTCAGAAAGACTTATACCCGATATCACCAACAGATGTTAAGACTTAACACGAGTTTAGTTATAGTTAAAACAAAAATTACATTTCACCAACAAGTGTTAGCGTAACACTCGTGTTAAATCTCTTGTTAAACTAACATGCTAAATTTCTGATGTTAAGTCCTTAACAAAGGTAAATAATCAAGATGCCGGGCATGAACTCAGCTGTTGATGTCGATTTGCTATATTTAAGACCGTCTAAGCGGCATTCGTAATAGAGTACGGCCTATGAGGAGAAATGATTTTGAGGAGCTATCGAAGAAAAAGTTTTTACGGAGGTATAGACTGTCGAAACATGTTGCTATGAAGGTTACTGCGGAAGTACAAGAGAGGTTGGAACATGCATCGAAAGGAATATGCTGATCTCGCCTTAGCTTCAAGTATTAATAACCTTGCGATTTTATAATTCAATGAATTATGTGGATAATACACTGTCCACCTCCCGTCTTGAAACGCTTAAGTCACTTGCCCTTCTTCGCTCCTCGTTTTAAATTTACGTAATACTGAGTTAGAACATGCATCCAAAGGAATATGCCGTTCTCGCCTTTGCTTCAAGTATTAATAACCTTGCGATTTTATAATTCAATGAATTATGTGGATAATACATTGTCCACCTCCCGTTTGAAACGATTAAGTCACTTGCCCTTCTTCGCTCCTCGTTTTAAATTTACGTAATACTGAGTTAGAACATGCATCGAAAGGAATATGCCGTTCTCGCCTTTGCTTCAAGTATTAATAACCTTGCGATTTTATAATTCACTGAATTATGTCCACCTGCCGTCTTGAGACGTTCAAGCCACTTGTTCTTCTTCGCACCTCGCTTTAAATTTACGTACTATTGACGAAGTTGTTTGGTGCTTGTAGTAGTGACACATGCATTTGAATTAAATTCATTTCCAACATTTTCCCCGTGACATCTTTCTCTTTTACATTCACCGCATCCGTCCTCTTATTTTCCGCGATATCCTTACACTTCGTCACAAATTCAATTAACAATTCTTTCTCCATCGATGAGAAATTTGTCTCACGGCTATATTTATGATTTTGTTCATCCGCCATTTTTCAGCTTGTGCAGACGAAAATAAAAACAAAAGCGCATCGCAGTACGTTCAGAAAATAATACGACTCATCCATAGCCTTCTATAGCTGTAATATTTACAAGTTGCTTGGCGTTAACACGTGTTTGTTAACATTTTCAGAAAACAGTTTGGTGAAATGCAAGAAATTTAACATTAGTGTTAGCGCTGTGTCAATTGTTACGTTACATTTGTTAACGTCGATTTTAACATCTGTTGGTGAAATCGGATATTAGAGTGTTATTAACATTGTAACTCTAAGGTCCACTTTAAAATAATGCTCTATTTTCCCTGTATCCTCTTAGCCGTGGTTTTAAGTGAAAAGTGTAAAAATACACAGTTGCATATAAAAATACTGTTGTCTTTGCTATATCTTGATCGTGATACAGATTTTTATTTCTTTCAGAGAGCTTCGCTTAATATTTTGGACTGTTCAATTTTATTTGTTGTACTTTACCGTATCAAAAGTGCACCTTCCCTTTCTTCTTCTGTAGTCTGTAAAAATTTCGGTTTGATAGCTTAAACTGAGAAAGTGAGTTTTACATGTAGCAGTTTTAACGTTGGTAGTAGGACTTTGATTTCTCCTTAGTGTCCGTTCTTATTATAGACGGCATCCCAGACGGTGGACAAGAAATAATTGGTTAATAAAATTTGGGAAGGAAACGCCAAGTCTAAGTTTGGGGTATCTCCGCAGCATCTCCCAGTTATGGGGACTGTGAAAAATGGATGTAAGTGTCAAAGGAGAACAATCCTGAGGGATTTTGTTACCCTTGTAGGAGAAATCATGCTTCAAAATAATAAAGTAGTTTTTGAATGCCATAAAACAAATGAAACTTCCGGAAAAGTCTGAAGTTATTTTATCACTATTCCAGACATTTTGCCATTATTAAAAGCCTTACAGATCTATAACTATTTTTGCATATGCTTTGATACAACATTGCTTAATTTTATTCACCAAAGGAAAGTGCGGTTATAGTCATCCACGATTATTTAAAATTCGTCGGTTGCTTCCTTTTTATTAGCTGAAAGTGTATGACACACTGAAAGTGGAATTGTCATGCTGTCTACTGAGAATGACGGGTGTGCTCACCTTTCCTGTCCCTAGTTCGACTCCTGGCGGGGAAAGTGAGCTGTGTATGGTCCATGGCTGCGACCGCCATGGAGTGAGCGTTGTCCCTGAAGTCTCCCGTTTCTGCCCACACTGCAACAAGACATGTGGGAAAATCTGCGTAAACAAGTAGCAATTATCAGGAGCCTCCAGATTTTCACATAGGTACATAAAATGCATTTGGGAAATTAATTGAACGTTCTCTGGTGATCTGGCAAAACTGAAGATCAACATACAAAGCATACCATAATGCTTTATGGTATACTCATTCTGTTAAGGCACCTGTGAACATATGTAAAAACAGTAAAGTTCTTTTCGGGAAATTTTCTCATTTGAATATGCTGATCTGGAGTCCGAAGTCACATATTTAAAATTTCTTTGTGTTATCCTTCAATGCAATAATGGCCAAAACATTGTTACTTGGAATTTAACATGCCTTAGGACTCGTTTAGATACAGAACTATGCAGCATCTTACTTGCTTTATACAGAGTTAGGAGGATCTGAAGGTCTCCAAAATAGAAAAAGTAAAAAGTATGTGGCATATTCTTGTTTTGTTTGAAGTATTGTGTAACTAAAGCTTATAGGCATAATTTCTATATATAATTTTGAAATATTTAAGGAAAAGACACCAATTATAGATTGTTATTCTGTAACCAATTAAAACAAGGATCACTACAGTGTCGATCCCATTTCAAGCATACGAAACAACAGAAGTTATACTGTGCGATGCATATGATTTATTCTTGATAAACGTCTCACATAAAAGTAACTTCTATCGGTTTTTTAAACAAAACTTGAGGTGCATTCATGAGGAGTGATAGATATATGGGTGAGGTGACAGGGGAAGATCATAGAGGAACACAATGGGCGAAGGAGAGAAAAAGGAAAAGAAACACAAAGAAAAAATGAGCGAGGGAGAAGGAAAAGAACCTTGGATTCAATAAAAAAAAAAAAAAACGCGGAGAGAGTTGCGGGTTTCGCTAATAAGAAATAAAATCAGCATTTCATAAAAAGTAATTAAGTATTACTCATGACCTGCACTTGGCATGGTAATTTCTAAATTCGTAAATCCAGCTTCAATTTCCAGTTAAATGATGGGAATGGATACTTTTCGTTAGTCAGGGATATTCAACATCCTCCCTAGAGCCTGAAAGTGAGTGACATACTGTAAATATGTGTGTATGTGTGTATGAATTTATATCTACATATAAAGAAACCTCAATATAAACAAACAATGAATGGTAAACAAATGAACATCATTGCTCGAAAGGAAAAGTCGTCGATATGACTTTAGATGTTAAAGTTGGCACATTTAAAAACCAATAAAAAAGTCTCTTTTAAGATCATTTATTTTTTGTATTTATAGATATGTACAAGTTTACGTATCCTCAAATAAGTGGATAATGATTTTCTAAATGCAATGATTGGTTCGTTCTTGCATAACTATGTCTACATCTGGTCATCTCTGACACTGAATTTTTATATTAAAGCATGTTTACCGTAATGGAAATTAAAAATTATCAATCTTTTGTAATAATCTAATATTTAATTTGTAAAAGATTAGATTAAATGTAATTAAAATAAAAACTATTACAAAGATGGTACCTACATAAATTGGCAGAATTTAGGCAATCTCATAAACATCCTTTTAAATTTTCTGTGAATTTTGTTCAAAAAGGTAAAAATATGTAAATGTTTACCAGTTTCATAGTCCTATTGTTAATTGCTGTTTTTTTTTTTTTAATTTACGTCATTCAACGTTAAGTCATATCGGTAAAATGATGCACAGATGAGTCCGGGGTCCATGAAGCTTAGAGTTATCTGACATTCATCCTTCAGGATAAGGGAAAACCCCGGAAAAAATCTTATCCAGGTAACTCGCCCTGACTGAGATTCGAACTCGGACCTCTTGAATGCGAGACAGACATGCTACCATCTACGCTACCGAGATGGGCATTAATAGGTAATGAAATAATATTTGGAAAAGGACATTTGGGAAGGAAAGGTTCCTGCCATAAATTTAGGATACGTTCCCGGAATTTGCCAATTGTTAAGAGAGGTAAATTTAGTGAGGACTGGACTGGACTACGCTACGGAGGGAATTCGACATGGAAGTCCAAACTTCTTCTACTGTACCTATGCCTCCATGTAGGGCGTACCCGAAAAGGCGGTCGTCCCAAGGAGTCGCGATAGTGCAGAGGGTTAGTTGTGACTGAGTACGGCCAAATTAGAAGACATTGTGCGCTTACAATTTTCAGATATAGATACCCGGTGGCAGGTTCACAACGAGATTCCCTCTCCTTCACTAGGACCCAGGACTCGAAGACCCTCTCCAATCCGGAAGACGAGGGTATACAGATAGCATTTTATTTCCCTGCCGTACAACACCGGAGGGTTGGAGACCAGAGAACACCCTAGCGGAGAAGGAAGTTTTATAAAGAGCATATCATCCTGCCGTGCAACGCCGAGACACCTGCCGACAGTTCTACTCTGAAAGAGACCACCAGATGAGAGATGATGTGAAATAATAATGGAGGAACAGGAGGAACAGGTACTACACAGCTTTCACCTGGTGATCCGGAAAAACCCCCTAAAATACTTATGATTCAGGTAGGTCGGCCACAGGAATCAAACCCGGACCTCTCTTATGCGGGTCAAAGATGAAACCACTTGAGTCATCTCGCTCGGTAAAGCATTAGGAACTAAATAAATGCCAGCCTGTCGTAGAACCTCAGACAACCTCTCACGATTCCTCGGCTACCTGTGTCGATCTATTACATTATGTATACCTAATGTAGAATACTTCTAATAAAACATGCGTAGTCGTTAATGATAATAAACTCCACTGCCCTCTAAGCTGAACAAGTTTAAACATCTTGTCAACGTAGTGGCTATTGATGTTTTTTGCTTTAATACGTTTCTGTGAGGCAGGGAAATAGTCAATTTCACTCGGATATTACATTGGATTACTGCTCCTGAAGTGTTTATCTGAGGATGTCCTCACCTCGGGTAGAGGTAACCTTACCGGCCAGGGAACGATGCCAAGGCGTACGGGGATTTGTAAACGTCGGACCGAAGATCTGGCGAAATCTCGCCTATGGGCAAACAATCTTTGGCGGCCACTGGGAGAATAAAATATCGCCTCCTCGAGCACAGCGTTATTTATACACTCTCTAGGCTTTCCCCAAGAGAAAGTTGTACACTGGCTTCGCTCCTGCTTCGACTCCATCGACAGTATTTGTTGTTTAAATACGATATTTTGGGAGGGAAACTTCATGAAGGCCTGGATAATATACAAGTACTGTCAGCAATGCTTTATAGGGATAATCCTTTGTAAATCTTGTCATATGTGCTTTATTTAACATGGTTTACCCTCAATAAATCTCCAAAAAGCTTTTAAAGTGTAAAGAGAGAGAAACTATGGAACATAATGGAAGAATATGGCTACCCCGGACATCTAATTAAACTAGTGAGAAGCTTATATAAAGATTCAAATATTATTATAAACAAAGGCATAACAATAAATAAACGAGTCAGAAAAGAAAGCGCAGTATCATCCGCTTAACAAAGGAATTAGATTAAATAAGCATAGAGAGAAAAAGGCTTTATTATATGCAGATGATATAGTAGTAATAGAGAAAAGTGAAGGGGATTTACGTGTTACATATGATTTAAGCTAAATATGTAAGAACTATAATGTTTAAATTTCTAAACAAAAACAAAGATAATGGCTTTCTGTGGTAAGCAGCAAACAAGATCTAAAATTATTTTAGATGATCGACCCTCTATCTTTCTACCTTGCATGTGAAATAAGCTCAGAGACAGGAGATATTACCTGAATCTGCCAAGATTTCAAAATATATGAATCGCTTGGTGCAGAAACCCCTCATGTTCATATTTTTTAGAAATTCAGATTTGTTGATAAAAGGATACTATTTATATAGACGCACCTATTTGCGTCTAAATCCCTCATGTACACGTTAAACTGTGCATTCAATAACTAGTTGAAGTATTTATTTGTCGAAGAAACTTCTCGTGTACTGGACATGAAGCATTTTTATTCAAATTGTTAGGTTGGCAACATGGTTTGCGGATTTCTTTTGTTTCCTCTTTCTTCCCGCTATTCTGATGGACGGCTACAGAAGGTTTTGTAATTATTTTTTAGAATGGTTGATCAAGAAATGCAATCCTTTTATGGACATTTGTAAACCAAACCCACTTATACGTCTTAAGAAAAGTAACGTAAGCTGTATTGGACAAAACTGTATACTAATGTAATTCTTTTTTATATCTAATGTACTCTCTTACATAATTAAATGTCAGTTTGAGCAGAAACACCTCATTTCCAACATGTTTAATAATTCATATCTTGGAAGTGAATATTAAACAAAGTCTGCAAACATACAGAAAAGACAAGTTTTCCATCCAATTTACATATGTGAATGTACAAGGGCTGTTCAATAAAGAATAATCATAAGTTTTTTACGGTCACAATTTTTCGCAATAAAATTCAATCTTATATTCCGTTAGCTTAATGTGAAAAAAGAGACACACCGTGGTAATTTCATTGTTGGTACTCCTGGTCCCCGCCTGTGATAACCAGGTAAGTTCAGACATGTTCAGTATCGCCTACCGCTGTAATGGAGGTAACACGCGAAGAACAATATGCGGCATTGAAATTTTGCTTTCGTCTCAACAAATCGTCAGTTGAGGCCTATACAATGTTACAGGAGGCCTATGGAGAGTCTGTTTTTCCCTGCAGCACAATTCGAAGGTGGTTTAAAATGTTTAAAGCGGAGAGACAGTCAATTTCAAAGGAAGGTGGACCCGGTGCTCCAGTTACTGCTCTTACAGAAGAAAACGTCAACACTACTGCTGCCATTGTGAGAGACGATCGACAAATTACCTTAAGATCACTTTCTGAAATACTGAACATTTCATTGGGTGTCACCCACACGTTGGTGAGAGAAACGTTACACATGAGACGTGTTTGTGCGCGATGGATTGCAAGACTGTAGATTCCCGAACAAAAGGACATTCGCATGCAGTTAAAGTTGATGTTAGAGGAAGATCCGGAGTTTCTTTCAAACGTAATCACTGCTGATGAAACTTGACTACATCGTTTTGATCCTGAGAGCAAACAGCAAAGCTCAGTGTGGAAATCTCCTTCATCACCAACCCCCAAAAAGCAAAAGTGGTTGCTTCTGCTGGGAAAGCTATGGTCATCTCATTCTTTGATATTCATGGAATGGCTTATCAGCATGTTGTACCAGCACATAGATCAGTAACTGGACAATACTACAGGGATGTCCTGAAAACATTGCAAGTCCATATCAGGCGCAAAAGATCACATTTCTGTGAAGCAGGCTGGATGCTGCACCACGATAACGCGCCGCCGCATATTGCCAATGTTGTTGAATGTCTTGCAAAAATCAACGTGAAGTGCATCCCTCACCCTCCCTATAGACCGGATTTAGCCCCATGTGACTTCTTTCTATTCCCTAACTTAAAGAAACGCCTTCGTGGGAGGCATTATCCATCATCAGAAGCAGTGGAGAAGGCAGCGGAGGCTATTTTGAAGGATCTCTCAAAAGATAGTTTCCAGCATGTCTTTGAAGACTGGCAGAAACGCTGGGACAAGTGCATCATTTCAAGGGAGACTATTTTGTGAAGGACCATCAAAATTATGAGGATGAGTAAAGGTACGTTGTAATCATTCTTTATTGAACAGCCTTCGTACATTCTCATCCGTAAGTGTATATGCAGAGTAGTTCAGTATTTTACTTCTCCTGAAAATTCACACCAATTGGACATGAGGCGTTACTGCACATATGTGCAACATTACACAGCGCGTTAAGAAATAAAACAACAATGGATTCAAGAATTAAATTTTATAAAACAATGGCAAAGCCAGTGTTTTTATATGGGAGTGAAGCCTGGGTTGTAGCAAAGAAGATGGAAGTAAGATATAAGAATCTGAAATGAAATTCTTGAAAAGTACTAAAGGATGTACAAAAGTAGACCACATAAAAATGATGTAATAAGAAATCTGAAAGTGAAATCTATAATGGAGAAATAAAACACTACAGAAATAAATGAGTGTCATATGTGGAAAGGATGGACTATGATAGAACTCCGAAAATAACAGTTATAAACTAGAGGGAGAAGAGATGTTGGCAGACCGCAGAAGAGTTAGAGATACTGTGGCAAACGGAATAGACAATGTATCTAATCCATGGAGTGATGAAGAAGAGGAAGAAGAAGATGATGATTTCTGTCAAAACTTGTCTTTGAACTTGACAGTTTTGTGTTGTTCAACAATATGTTTTTTGAGTTAAGAAGAACGAAAAGTGATTCACTCGTATCGTTGTTAAATCAGCTTAGTTTCCATAATTTTATCCGTTTTATTATTGACAGAAATTATATTCTACATTTTAATACAAAACTTATAGCTTCAATTCTTTAAATGCAGATTAATTAATTTCATCATGATGGCTCAGTTATGAGGACTTTTTACGTGAGAAGAAAAACAATCCATTTACGCTGATTACTTCATAGAGCAGACTTGATTTTAAATACCGATTTTGGACTGATTTTCAATTTTTGGGTTAATCATTCCACACCTATGGCAACTGGAATTCAAGATATAGTGTGATCCATATAAACCTGAACCATTTCAGTAGGCCATAACATTTGGACCAATAATAGGACACACGTGCAACTTTGGAAGAATATAATGCACAATTGGGAGATTACATTTCAGAGAAAATGTTGGAAGTGTCCTCCACCAGCATCTATACATTTTTGCACTCGTCTCACCATATTCTCTGAAGTTTTACGGAGAGTATCCTGGCCAATGTTACTTATTTCGGTTCGAATGGATTCTTTAAGAACATAAATTTTCCGTGGCCTATTCTTTTACACTCTATTTTTAGATACCCCCACAGGAAAAAATCCGGTGAGGTTAGTCAGGGGATCTGCGGGGCCACAGACCTTTCGAGATTATTCGATTATCAAAGAAACTGGTTAAAAGTTCCATGGTGACATTAGATGTATGACACGTTGCTCCATCTTGCTGGAAATAACCTTCTCTCAATTCGATATTATCCAGCTGCTCCACAAATGTCTTGAAGATACCCATATAAACTTCAGTGTCTACAGTCGTATCAAAAAAAAATGGGACCAACGGTCCATAGATGGTCTATTGAAACGGTTCAGATTTATATGGATCGCAATGTAGTAAAACGTATCAAAAACGGAACGCGATTGTTCCGGTATTCATTTTCCGTTTACACAGCTTCCCATCGTACAGAGGGTTCCGTTTGAATACAAATAAATTACAGAAGTTATAGTCAGTGAATGAATAATATAAAATTAAGTGTAAATAAGTTTTTCTGTCTGCTTTTAATTTTCCCTTTCCAGTCTGGAACTGCCTGCATATCAACATCATTTGCTTTACCATACACAGCATTCAGAACAACGTTATGACGATGTTTGAAACTCTCGAGTCATCCATTGGAAGCTCTGAAATTGCCTTTGCCTAATTTTATTGCTGTCTTTGAAACTTGAGTCTGAACCAATGGTCCTGAAATGGGAATTCCTTTAGCGCGCGCATTAACAAACCACTCGAATACAGCTCGTCATGCTCTGTAGATTTTGTGATACGTTGCTCATTCGCTGCTGCTTCCTTAGCCGCTAGTCTTTAATTGTAATTTTGTTTTTCAAAATCTTATTAAACTGCGTTTTTCCCACTTTAAACAACACGGTTAATAAAGTCTGTTTAGTGAACGCGTGTGCAGTTTGCACCCCAAAGGGAACTCACCCTCCCGCCCACTATAACCGTCATAAATCTATCTCCACATTTCAGAAATGGAACACTGTCGTTGAGGACCAATAGCAACCCTGATTTTCTCGAAGTGACTGTTGCATGTCTACTCCACATGGAGTCTCAGTTGCCAAAGTTCCAACTTCCAGTTGATCTGTTTCATTACGTGCAGAAATTCGTTGTGTGTCATAGTGTGGAGACCGTGGGAGGGTAATGCAGTGGTAAATGGAAATGAAGAAGTAGATAACTTTCAGTCAAGTGAACATAAAGTGATGACAATAGTGTGAATAACTGAGCCAAGTTATATTACTGGAAAAGCCTCAGGAAACAAAGTTATAACGGGAACTGTTTCTAAGCAAATTCAAGCGCTTGTTTTGAACACTTATAAATATTTGCTGACAAATAATCTTGGTAAGGGGTCGTGCAATGAACCTGATGATAAATTCTGGATATTCACAGAAATACAGTAAGAAATATTGTGACGAAAGGAATACCAAAGACGCCGATCAAGTGTGAAAACACAAGGAAACATTTCTCTAAAGTAGATAACTTCACATGCGATTTAATTCGTCGAGAAATTTATAGATTCTATGCAAAAGGGAGAGCGCCGACCTTAGATGAATTGGTTGCACATTTGCAAGAAATTTGTGATTTTCTTTATGGGCACTGCACTTTGCGCGGTCCCCAAAAGGAGCTGGTTTCAAACTAAGGAAGTTTTGCAGTAATGGACATAAGATAATTTATTTAGACGAAACCTCGTACGATGCCCATGACGTATCGAGAAAGGTGGCAACCTTGCAGAAAGATCTGGGGGCAGGAGGAACGGGGATTGTAAAACGATTATGAGAGTTCGTCAAAGGAAGTGGCCGAAGTGCACACGAGTTAACTAAACAGACTTTACTTTAGCTGGACGTTTATTCTTAAGTTGTTCATCACTAATCATAATATTTTCCCGCACTGGAAAAGTCTTATGGTTGGAACTCATTTCAGAATTTGTGTACATACGAACCTTGTTTTTAAAAATCACTGAAGTTCACAGTTTTCTTCCATTCATACTTGATCTCTTGTAAAAATGATACTGAGAATGAATGTACTGTAAAATATGTGTATGTATACTTACCATGTGTGTTGGAAGAGAGCTAACAGAGCTAATGGTTTGCCTTTTTCTTCTTTTTTTTTTTTTTTTTTTTTTTCCTCGAAGGATTGCAGATTATGACTTTGTAGTTCATGAAACTTCGGTGCAAGTGCAGTCGGCCTCAAAATTATTGCACTTTTTAAAATACTGTCACCGATCGACTTTTTTTTTATTGGAGCCGCGACAAGCTAGTGTCGGGCACGTGCGCAGGAAAGAAAGAGACAGAGTGACGTGCGGGAGGCAAGAAAGAGACGGATAATGCGCGCGAAATTGAGCAGAGAGAGAAAGAAACAAAGAGAGAAAAAGACAGATATTTGCATAGTTCCGATTTCTCTCGCTGTGTCGTTATTGTTATCGAACTGTTGACTGCATTCTAGAACAATGACTGGAAGTATAAAAACCCGCAAAGTGTTTAGCGTAGTCAGTTAGTTGTGTGATGGTTATTGCGACAGATGGCATTTGAACTCCTCCGCAGTGTGTAACAGTAGTTTTGCGTTATGTTCAGAAAAATTATGAAAAATTTATAAATTTATAAAAAATATATGTAATTGTGTGATTGGCCGAAGTAATAATTGTATGACGTAATATGATGTAATGTTGTGACGTGGTATTAAATCGGCCAATCACAAAATTAAGATAGGAATGACGATAGTTACGAAAAATCAATAATCTTGGTATAGATAGATGTTTTGTAATGGTGAGTGTGATGAATAGTGGTGCAAGATCATGAACATTTAAATAATAGTTTGAATCTGTTTAAATATAACAAAGTAAGAATTTATCGATATGTTGGAAGTGACTGGGAAAGGAAGTTCAAGCAAAATGTAATCCAAATAATACAATTAAATAGTTACAAAATTTGACTTCTCCGAAACTTTATTCCGAACCACGCCTGAAACCAAGAATCTCATGACTCTTAGTTAACCAAGTACAATCATCAAGAAACAAATCAAAATACAACGAATTTGTTATTTCTGGCTTCTCGACGTGGATCTTCGAAAAGTCAACGTGCATCCCATCTCAAATGTAAAACTCCCGTACCAAATTGCTCCCGAACGTGTGGATTAAGATGAAGATAAATTAATGACGGAATGTCCCAAATTCCTGTCCCAAGTGATTTCTTTTATTTGATTACGTGCAGCTGAGAACGAGACGACCTTGAAGACTGCTTTTGTGTATGTCACATCTTTTTACTGCTGCAAGATGTGTACAAAGTTACTGTTTACTGCAGTAAGAGCATTTTAAATCTCTGTAAACAAGGATTTTAGTTCTACGAACCCATAAAGTCACAATACGTGCGTTGTAATGCATTTCACATGAAGTAATCCGTTTTAATAAAGGTTATTTACGCAAGCGGTTCCTGAAAAAATATTTGCGTTTCCGCATTAGGCAGTTTTCTGGCTTAGAGTATAATTTTACATGGGAAATAGCTCAGCCCCGAAATTTATTTTCCGTTTTTCCAGGTTTCCGGTACATAAGGAGTCCGTTTTGGGCATGTTTTACTGTATCAGTGGATTAGCGACAATATTTGCTTCAAAAAACTAGTATATAAATTTGGATCCTATAGGATTACCCAAAATGAATAAAATTCTCATAATATTCGACTTCTTGAAGTTGACAATCGCTCGTACAGTTGGCACATGTACGCACAAACATATTCACCACGCCGTATTCCAAACCTGCTGTATTGTTAGATTCAAGGATTCCAAAATATGTATTTCTACTGAAATTTCAGTACCAAATTATGGGTGTATAAAATACTTTTCAATATATTAGTAGAGAAATTAAAAATGGGACTTGGTAACAGTAAGAGCAGTAGACTGCTTTGTATAATTTTGTATTTTAATGTCGCTATTACTGACCCGACAAGTACACATTTTATTGTCTTATTAGTGGTAGAAGTGTAAAAGTTTCACTTGAAGCAAGTAGGCAGGATGTGAAACACAGTGACACAGTTCGCATTAACCCTATACTGTTGCCACGGCTAATTACTACAGATGGCCTGTCACGTGCAGCCAGCCCATCATTTCCGGGCAAATCCTGGCCGGAGCAGATGAAAGCCGCCAAGTCGTAATGTTTAGCTCACCGATATCGCTAAATCTGAAATAACGATATCGTTGTTTACGACATTGCCATGCATTATGAGATGTCAGGAAGTGTTGGGGATTTTCTACTCATCCAGTACTTTACATAGTGTTTAAATCCACTGAGTGCACAGTGCAACTCTTCATTAGGCTGCGGGCTTTAAGAGTGCAGCTCTCCTGCGGATGGCATTTCGGTACAAGGGGAGTATTGGGCAGGCTTCAACGTACTCGCTTTTGATGCGGATACATGGATATCCAAAGATGCATTTGGTGTGATATATATTTACTGTGCATATTCCAAAATTTTACAATTTACAACTTTAGGCTACATTTATTTGTCTTTACCTTGTTGCTACCTTGGCTTACATGACACCCTGGTCTTCTGCTCTGCCAGGTAGCTCTTAACATCCATGCCTCCTTGTTACTTAATTAGTTCCTTTCTTCCCCCTCATCTTCCTTTCTTTTATTCTTTACATTTCTGGCTCATTTTTCTTTTACCTTCTGCAAGAACTCACCAATACTTCTTACCTTCTTTACCTCCCTGCCCGTTAACATTGCTACTATCCTCTTCTCTACTTTCTCCCATTTTTCTTCCCAAACCTTTTTTCTCCATATTGCAACCTCCTGGCATTCTGTCACATAGTGTACTATGCTTTATTTTCCAATACACAATTCACAAACTCCCTTTTCCCTACCTCTTATCCCTCTTAGAAATATTGTTCCTGTTCTCATCCAAGCTAACCCTTCTCTCTCTTGTCTATTGCAGTAATCTACATATGCTTCTCGTCCCCAATTTCTTTTTATTTGCTTGTAAAATTGTAATGATTTCATATTTTCTAGACTTCCCCATATTTCCTGTCTTTCTATATACTCTATTCTGCATTTTACCAATTTACCCACAGCGCATGTATTCTTTTCCTCTAATCTCCATATATCTCCCATTCCTATTTTTTCCATAATTTCTCCTATCTCTGCCCACCAAGTATTTTAGTTCACTAATCTGTTTTGCTGTCTCATGCATAATTTCATAATTTCCTCTTCTTCTTTAACCAAACACCTATACCAAAATTTGTATTATTCTTTCCATTATTATTCCATTTCCTCTTGTCTTACCTAACTTTACTAAAGCTACTTCCCTATGTGCTGACCTTGGTAGCTCTTTACAAAACCCTCTGTAGTTTTGGTCCACCGTTTTGTTTACCTCTGAGCCCCTAGTACCTATATCTATTGAAGATCCCTTATACTTATTAAGATGGGATGAGGTGAAAGGAAACAGTGACAGTAGAGACAATTTTCAGATATAGATTCCCGATGGCAGCTGCACTATGGACTCCCTTCTCCTCCACTGGAGCCCTAGGACTCGGAAGACGAAGGTATACACATAGCATTTTATTTCCCTGTCGTGCAACACCAAAAATTCCGTCGAAAATTACAAGTTTAAAACAGGCCAAGATGAAGTGAAAACAGTAAAATGAAATGCCGGATCTAAAATTCGGGGAATGTAATTAACTACCCAAAATTCAGCTAAGGATCCTGGGAAACCTCTCCAAAAAATCCACAACCTCCTGAATGCAACTAACAGACACTATTCTCTTCACCACGTCACTCGGTAGCTTCCTACACTGTCACACTTTCTAATGTTTTGGGGTCCAATCCATTTTTTGACAACTGTTCCTATCTATAGCTCTGAAGTAGGTGAACTTCTAACCTATATAATTAATTTTAAGTGAAAAGTGAAGGAAAAGGAGTACAGAAAACCTAATCTGAACTGAGGAAACCTGTTCATTGTACTTTTACTGGAAAATAGGTGACCTCATTGTGACCTCCTCGCAAACTTAGTAGATCATGGGACTGGTGCCTCTCTCCTCTCTGTTTCCCCTTTTATTAGCAAGGCTAGGAAATTCATACCGCTTGCCGTTCCCTATACAGGTTACGACTGACCCTCTCCCGGCATCCAAACAAGTCATAGATGAGAAACGCACAGCGGAGAGGCATTGAAACCGGCTGCCCAGAGAAAAAATGACTTATGAGACATTCGTAAATGCACAGCTATCTGGATCATTATGTACAACACACAATATATGGTACATATGGGTATGTCTCTGGCTGACCTCATTATTTAAATATGCACATTGTGGCAACACCTAAGAAATTATAGGACGGATTGTAACATTTCCTGATCGAATGTAAAATAATATCCAAATAATAAAATTAAGTTCTTAAATACCTGAAGACTCTTACAATACAAATTGCCAAAGCAGGAATTTTACTACATATTTACTTATCCGTATTACTAAAAACAATAATGTACTTCTGAAGCCTTTTAAATGAAAAACCCATTCTATATTCCATAAAACAAGATTTAGTTGATTGATAATCTATTGCAAATTCGTTAATGATTTCAGCTAATTTAGTTTCTCGTTCTGGCTTCTCTTTTTTTCCATGTTTGCTGAAGTATCCCACTGAAATGTAAATAATGAAGTAAATAAGGACATGAATTCGATGGTTGTACAGCAAATTTAGTTGCTCATCTTTGAAGCACAACAAAGATGTTATTCGAATGCCTTCCTTCCTACCAACGTGCTCTATGTCATGCAGTTACATCTGTTTTGCAGTAATGAGTTGCATTCTACGACGAAACTTGCCCTTGATGTTAGCGCTGCGTGGTATAGCCATGCCTGGCCGCTCTTACACTGCTCAAGGAAATCGGTACGAACTTCCTAGTTCTGGTTATTAGTGTCCTCAAACGAAAGTCACATCGGACGATGTATGAAATGGCTGAAATAATGCTCAGATGAACCCAGGATCCATAGAGCTTAGAGTTATCCGTCATTCATCTTTTAGAATAAAGGAAACCCCCAAAAAGACGCTATCCAAACCTCGGTACTTTTTGAATGTGAGGCAGACGTGCTACCACCACGCTATAGAGGTGGGCCTCTACCGGATTACAAATATCGCACCAGTAAATAGAAGTTAACTTAAGCTAAAATTGTGTCCAAAGCCTTACCATAACATTTAAATGGTAATTTTTAAATACTGAGCTGTTAGATTGTGTTGTAGAAAACTCTTTTATGCAATTGCTTGTGCAAATTGCTACAGATTTAAGGTATATCATCATCCTTTAGTGGTATATTGGCCGATATTGTAATTTTTTAAGCAAAGACATGAAAACTTTACCAAACTTGCTATTTTGTTTCTGTTATTGGTTACTATACACAAAAGCCATTAATAATATTAATAATAACATTAATAATTTCGTATTTTATCGAAACTAGATCCATTCAGGGCCCTACGTACAGATAGTTCAAATTGCATCCAATATATATTTAGCAAAGACAAAGTCTGTGATCTGGAATAAAAATCGGAGTCAGTTGGAACTGCAAGATAATCTATTCATAAAAAGCTAAATAACAAGCTTGTTATTTTCATACCACAGCGTGTTATTTCTTGTAAAAGATGCAAAGTGCATCTGACCAAATATTTCATGCCAAATTTATGTCCTTCGCAGAATTTAATGTGTTTTCTCAGTAAACTGCATAGGAACACTGGCATTAAGCAGTGTGTTTTATTCGTGCTGTCACATCGTTTAGAAACAAGCTGAATATCTTAGATAATTTATGTGGTCATAATTAAATGTTAGTACCAGAATTTGGCGAGGAATTCTATGGTTTCAGTGACGTATGTGTATGAATTTTAAATTTGTACTTGAATGTCTACGTACCATTTTACGAGGGAAAATTTTGTAAATAGCTTTTATTTGAACGTGGAATTTCTATATGCGATACTTGGAGTAGATTCTGGTAATATTTGTGTTATAGATATTATTATATTTAATAAAAGGAGAAAGATATATTGTACACTCAAAAGTCTTTCGTTACCTAATACTATTTCACAGCTGTTCCTAATATACCTAATTATGCAAAAGGTGATTTGTCTGACAGCTTATCTTAATCAGAATAGAGTATTCCTTAAAACGATTTTAAATTATTGAACATGTCCTTTATTACTGCAACAAACAGAAAAAATGCAACGTTTTATAAAATAAACCGAAGAAAATTTCAAAGATTCCAACATGATTCTTAAGAAGAGGTATTTATGAAAGTACTTGAATATTTGAAAACTGCAAGGCATGCGGAATATACTTATATTTAATAAAAACTGATATTTTAGTGACTTCTACATATTTCTATAGAATTGTTGCTATCTCTTCCAAGTTATACCTATCTAAAGTTCAATGAGAATGCAGGACTTCACAAGCCTCTCATAAAAGTTCAATCTGAACACGCCATCCAACTTCAATCACGTACTGCTATTCCTCAAAAGTACAAACTTGTATACGAAAATGTAATTGTAAGGACACCAATTTAAAATATACATAAATTATTACACCTACAACAAATTGATTGTCCAAATACTACTGTTCTACTGATTGTTATTTAAAACTTTATCCTGATGTTTTATAGATATTGAATACCTTTGTCATATTGATTTGTTACTTATTTTTCATGCTTTTGTTTAAATAATTGTAACCAATTTATTGTATACACTGTATACAAATTAGTCGCGATATAACCTATTTGTTAAAACGACTCTAAATAAATAAATTTAAAAATTTTCAATTATCATTCAAAAATCTCCTGTATTTGACATCTTAATATAATTTGTTAGAAACAGTTCCTCATATAGCATAATAACATGCTGTTGAACTTAAAATAAATTTTGCAAGTCTCCAAATATTGATCTTTATTAATGCTACTTTCATACACGCAAGCTGAAAGGCATATGCAGAGTATTTGGTTTTTGCATTATACTCGAGGTCTTCGAACTAATTCCTCAGCCCAGATATGGACAAGCACATGCGCGCGCACACACACACACACGCGCGCGCGCGCTTTTTCTAAAAAAATGTTTCTTATTCAGGGAACTTTAAAAGAAGTATTTCCAATGAGTTTAATGCAATAATATTGTACAACAGGTTATGCATGCATGGTTTAAAGCGAACAAATTATCTGTGAATCTAGACAAAACAAAAGTGGTCAAATTTATAACCTGTCGTACATCACATACTGAAATAGAAATCGGGATTAATGACATGTTATTAGAAGAAATTGACAGCATAAAATTTCTGGGCCTTCAAGTGGACAGATGTTTAGATTGGAAAGCTCACATAAATTATATCTTACCTAAACTCAGCTCTGCCTGTTATGCTGTCCGAGAGCTGGTTAATGTGAGTTCTATTGACACACTTAAATAAGTATATTATGCATACTTTAACCCTATTATGGAATATGGAACATTATTTTGTGGAAGCTCAGTAGAAAGTAAAAAAATATTTCTTATGCAAAAGAGGGTTATAAGAATCATTATTAACACCCACACCAGATGCTCTTGTAAAGATCTTTTTACAAGATTTAAGATATTAACGCTTCCTTGCATGTATATATTCTCGATCCTAAAATTCTTTGTATGCAATTGTGCCTTATTTGTAACAAATAATGTAATTCACAAAATAAACACTAGACAAAAGTATAATAACCATTATCCCATGCTAAACTTTCTTGCTTTCAGAAAGGTGTGTATTATGAAACTATCAAAATATTTGGCGCACTTCCTAATGCTCTTAAAGAAAAAATTGATATTTTTGGTGTTTTTAAAAAAGCTGTTAGAGAGTACCTTTGCTCAAAATCTTTTTATTCTGTACAAGATTATCTGAATGACAAATTATCCTGATAATGCTTCTGTAGCTCTATAAGTAGTATCTAACTATTCCAATGACAAATCATTACTAATAAATATTTTATGCAAGTTGAAAGTTTATTTTTAATCTATATGTATTTAATAAATAACAAGAATGGTATCCATTGCAAAAAGGTTGAGACGTACTGTCATAAGCCAAGTGAAAGCTGGTTTAAAAAGTGTTTCATTTTGTATCATATATAATTATCACTGCTTTGTTTTCCATATTTGTGTTCATATTGCCTGTATACTATAATATGTGTCTTGTGTTAACTTTTGTACATATGTATGCTATTAAACTTTATACCTCTGGACATGTTCAATGTTCAGTCTTTTCTGGCTACAAGTGAACCTACTGAACGCAAATCAATCTAATCTAATCTAATGATGAGCTTAAATTAAAATTCAAGATTTTAAACATTCACTATAAACAATTTACTATTTATTTAATCTTATAACGTTCCTGAGGAAAAGAGGACATTATCACAAGTCCCAGTAATAACTTTAAGGATCCTATTTTTGCAACAGTTAGATATATTGTGTTAATATTGTATCTAATACCCTAAATACTTAATGAGAATGGTAGTCAAAAACAAAAATTTGGAAAATCGCTGCAAGATATACACATTACATAGTTCAGGGAGAGTTTCATCAGTAGAATTAAACCGTATAAGATTGAAATGAGTTGCAATATTAGATATTTAGCATGAGGGAACCAACTTTAAAGACATTCCTTTAAAAATGTGTATCTTTAAAAATGTTTGCTTCTGCTGATAAAGAGGAATCCAACAATAAGTCACCGTTAACAGAATAAGAGCAAATCACTAATAGCAGTACCACCTAACGTGTCTGCCTCTTGTTCAAGACGTCGCGAGTTTGAGTCACGGAAAGTGAGCTATCTGGGTAAGGTTTTTCTCGGGTTTTCCTTATCCTGAAAGGTGAATGTCGGGTAACTATTAGCTCTATTCATCCTAGGCTTATTCCAGCATTATTTCACTCTTTTCGTTCGTCTACCGATATGACTCAGCTTTGGATGTAATTTTTTTAAAAAGTGAAGATATTTTACTTACTAGAAGTAAAAAATATATTGTATTACTCTTTTACAAGCCATTATCATTCTTCTGTCTACTTCTGTTTATAAAAAAAGACTTTCATTACACATCTGTACTTTCCTTGCATTACGAAAGTTAAAACATTAGACAAAGTTGATTAAAAATGCCTTTGAAATTCTGTGTTCTCTACAGGAACATAAGAAAATAACGAACAGTTACTTAAATATTTAAGAAAAATAAGTTTTGATAGTTGCAACTAATAACACAGAATGCCTCGGAAATGTCTGGTGCCACAAACATTTTTTACTTAAATTGTGTACCTTCGTATGCAGATGTATTCTATATCTTACGGTTTACCAATTTTGCAAATGTAATCCAGAATGAGAAGATTCAGAAGTTGTTCCCATAAATCTCAAGAAATACATTTTATTTGTTGGAAAGTATATTAAATATATGGTTATTTAATATAAATCCTTATGGCAACTTTGAAACGTTTGCGATGTAAAGGGTAGCCCCAAGTGGGGCATTAAAGTTTACATGTAAGTATAATAAATTAATCCAAGAGTTAATGGTAGGTAGATAATTATAAATGGAATGTTTGAATATTTCGTATGTAATTATGTTCACAGAAAATTGCATGCACACAGGCAAAGACTGGCAAACATACGCAGAACTTTTTTCTAAAAATGAGTTTTATGTACATAAGTCACAAAAAATTGAAACCTCCTATCGATTTTTTGGCTGAAATATAATACTTTCTTTACTTGGTGTAAAAACATAATACAGAAGGTAAAAATTAATTTCCTGTATCACAATGTTTTTAAAACTTGTATTTCTGGTAAAAACTCAATTTGGAATTTTTAAATGGAATAGGTATTTTCTCAACTTACTATAGGTAATTAGCAGAATACATAAAAGGATCGCAAACCTTGATTGAGTGAGTGAGTGTGTGGTGTTTTAGGGCCCGTCAACAACAAGGTCATTTGGGCCCGAAGTAAACACTAACCTTGATGCATCCCAACATTAACTCCAGTAAAATTGACCATTGCCTTTTTATACAATTACTACCTCTTTGACCTGTAAGGCAAGATCTTATTGAAATGAATTTGTAAGTTTAATACAGGAAGATGAAGAAGAAGATCGTGATAATGATGATGACGGCGATGCAATGTCTTGGTCTCCTTACTGACTTAGAATACGATTAGGAAAGTAGGCTAGTGTGTGTTGCAGAGAGGTGCTCGTGGCGGGAGTTTACAATGTTTACATTCTTGTACCCTGATAGTGAGTTCAAACACAGGAGATACATAGTTCAGGTATACAGGTACACCATTCTTGGGGTTAGATTCACACAACACGCCTTACCTCGCTAACCTCGCACAGAAACTGTCTACTGGAGTCTCCTAATAAATACCTCATTCTGTATCTCAGAAAGTTTTATTGCAAATTCTAATTACACGTGTTGGGGACATCCATAACTTAAATTTACCCAAAAATGTGAATAAGTTTTAACATGAATTGATCTGCAAGATTACTTTTAAACTTCAGTTTTAATGGAATGACCTTAAAGTCTTTTGCACATGTGACAATTTAAATGCCAAAAAAATGACGGCCGATGACCTGTACCTACTTCCAGTGACAAACTGACTTCATTTTTCTTACACTTTTACTTATTACAAATGCTCGGCATTTGTTTTTAATAAACGTTGTTCAAATGTACAGCACAAACTAACAGAAAATGAATTTTCAAAACCGATATATGGCTTGTGCTACACTTTTAATTACTCAAGATATGAGTTCACTGGCTGATAATAATTTGTTAAAAATATAATTTCTAAACCTTTAATTTTCTTTGAAATTCTCAGAAGAGTGACTAAAATTCTCTGTGTCAATTTTATATAGGTATTAATATTTAAATAAAATTTTAGTATCTTTCCCAAAAATACAAATTTCTGCAACATATGAAACATCTGTTTTGCATAATAATAGTAAAACAAACATTTTGTCAGAAAATATTAAAAATGTTTGCATTAAATTCAAACTTGTTTATACGAGGGCTGTCAACAAAGTTTTTTTTTTCGCAAATGATCTTGATCTTTGATCTTTTTCAAAGTAGTTCCCTCTTACTTCAGTGCACGTTTTATATCGTCTCTGCCAGTTCTTGAACACGTGCTGCAGACCATTCTTTGTCAGGTCCTTGAGAATCGCCTCACTTTTTTTGAGTACTGCTTCAGAGTTTTCATATCGAATACCCTAAGCTTTGATTATCATCGGTGATGAGTCATAGCTGCATCATTATGATGCAAACAAGTCAACACAGTGTAGAAATCGCCAGGTTTTCCAACACCAACAAAAGGCAAAATTTGTTCCATCTACAGGGAAAGTGATGGTGATCACATTTGTTGACTGTAATAGAATGATTTACCAGCATGCAGTTCCTCCTCACACTACTGTTACAGCGGCATACTACATGTCAGTATTAGCTACACTGAAGAAGCGCATTGTAAAGAATCGACTAAAGCTTTCTCGGACTGGGTGGCGAGACAATGCACGGCCTCACGTCACAAATCAAGTCATGCCGTTTCTGGCTCGATTCAAAATTACCTGTGTACCACATCCACCCTATAGCCCCGATCTTGCACCCCATGACCTGTTTTTATTCCCATCGCTAAAGGAAAAGCTTAGGGGTATTCGATTTGAGAACTCTGAGGCAGTGCTCAGGAAAAGTGAGGCGATTCTCAAGGACCTGACAAAGAATGGCCTGCAGCACGTGTTCTAGAACTGGCAGAGACGCTATAAAAAGTGCATTGAAGTGAGAGGGGACTACTTTGAAAAAGATCATGTAAACTTTGAATTGTAGTTGTGAAAAAAAAAGTCAGTCTCAGCCTTTGTTGATCAGCCCTATTAATTATAGTAGAGCAGCATAGATAAGATTTAGAAAGTACACCTAAGTAAGCTCAGACAAAAATGTAAATACGTAGGCATAAAATGTTGTAATAAGTGTTCACTGGTTGTAACATTATATTTAATAAAACTGAAAACTGTATTAGAGCAAAGGCTGAAAAATAAAGGAAAATTTGAATCGAAAAAATTAATGTCATGGCATTTTAATTATGATTATTGTTATTATAGTAAAAACGAAGAAGCTTGTTAAAATTCAATATTTTAACCGACCAATATATGTTGAAATATTCAAGTACATTTATAGAAACAAGAAATTAAATAGTGCTTTGAACACAATCCTTATTCTATTTGTTTTATGGGGTGTTTAATAAACTGAGTGGATTTATCAAACCAAACGGGATAGCTCAGGCAGTTTCCTCTGTGACCCGCACTCAGTAGGTCCGGTTCGATTTCCGTAGCCGACCTACCGGACCCACGGGTTTTTTCGAGGGTTTCCCGGGTCACCAGGCCAATGCTGAGTAGCTCAATTACATCCCTGAATTTCCTGTTCTCCATTTCATCTCCATTATCATTTCACATTATATCTCATCTGGTGCTATTTTTCAGTGTAGAAGTGTCGGCGGGAGTCTCGGCGTTGCATCGTAGGATGATATGTTCTTGATAAAACTTTCTACTTCAGTAGAAAGTCTCCAAACCCGATCTACTGGAGCTGATTTCGGGCCAAAGTAGAGTGAGCTGCTGGTTGTTGTGGCCTTCCGTGGAGTTTCCAACTGGTAAATTGAAGGTACCCTGCCCTCCGCACTGTCGTGTCTCTTTGGGTCGGCCGCCCTCTGTCTCCTCTGACCTCATATCCCCTCCCAAGGGTGTCTTACTTGAGGGCCGTAGGTACTATAGACCAACTTTGGACCTCCGTGCCGAATCCCCTCTATACTATAGTCAAGTCCAGATTTAACAATGATACAGAAAACCTGTAGATAACAATTTCAATAAAGATTTTTCAGAAGTTATGAGTAAACATTTTGTTTTCCGTTTGTGTCATCACATCTCTGAAGAATAAAGAATCGAAGAATAAGAATAAAGAATGGAAGGAAAACAGAAGCAGTGGATATAAATAAAGGAGTACGACAAGAATGCCCTCTATCACCTATACTATTTAATATCTATATTGATAATATGGTACAAGAATGGCAACAAAATGTACTGAATGGAAACATAATTTTAAATACAGTATTATTTGCTGATGATCAAGTGATAATATCCCACTCAGAAGATGACATACAAAGAGCAGTATATAATTTAAACAACATAGCGGAAACATATAACCTTTCAATCTCAGAACACAAAACTACAGTAATGGCTTTTAGAGGAAAGAACAACATAAGAGCAAAAATACTTATAAACAATAAAATAATAGAACAGGTTAATAGTTTTAACTATCTAGGCTACACAGTAGCAGTAGCAAATAATAACAAGGATATGGAGGTGAAATTAAACAGATTCAATCAAATGTGTGATAATAAGAACGCTGAA
The DNA here is from genome assembly GCA_030765055.1 of Mantis religiosa. NCBI lineage: Eukaryota > Metazoa > Arthropoda > Insecta > Mantodea > Mantidae > Mantis > Mantis religiosa. The sequence goes on along the minus strand of CM060955.1, from coordinate 130,072,408 downwards.
CAGGAAAACACGGAAGATATAAGATAATGGCAGTCCCAACGTTAACATACGGTTCCGAAATATGGACACTGGCAAAGAACCAACGCAAACAGCTAGAATCGGCAGAGATGAGACTTTTGAGAAGCGTGGCAGGTTATAAAAGAATAGACCACGTAAGAAACGAAAAATAAGAGAAGAGCTTGGGATTTTTAATTTAAACAGTAAAATAATAAAGAACAAAAATGAATGGAAAAATCATATTTTAAGAGTGGACGCGGAACGTCTTCCAAGAAGAGTTTTAGATTATAGGCCGAAGAGAAAGAGAGATGTGGGACGCCCAGCTCTACGCTGGGAGGATCAGTAAGCTCTTGAAGAGAACGGAATGGGTCACAGGGCCCAATCCTTGAAGATGATGATGATGATGATCTCTGAGGATGATTATCCTCCCATATTAGGGTCAATTTGAGCATATATTTCCGATACTCGACTGCTCCCGTTAATCAGATTAATATCACACTGAGATTATATTTTGCACAGCTTTAGAAATAGAAGCAAGTGTATGTTCATTGCTCTGGATTTTTAAGCTTTTTCTCGCTTTTGTAAACTTTACCTACTCCCTAACCTTATAGCAAATTTGTATTAGTATATATTAAAACTACATTTATATAAAAAAAAACCAATAGTTGTAGTACAATGCGTTCTTGTTTTATTCAGAAGCATTCTTTTTTTTTAAATAACCATTGCAGTACAAGTAATGAGTACACGGAGAAGCTTGTTGCGCTGTTTTCCCAAAGCCAACTAGGGAACGGCCGCAGACCGCGAGCCGCAGTTCCCACACCACAGACTGGGTTGGGGTGTGTGTGTGCTCGACCGAGTGCAGCAGTTTTATCGAGTGTTTTGTCGCTAGCAGCTGTTACAGACGCATCATGTTATGATCCCTTCACTCACTGCCGCCTCATTTCGCACATTAAATTCCACTGGGGCGTGATACACATTGCTCACTTGTTTGATATATCTATCGCCCTTCCAGTGACAGCGTCATTGCAAACATCGTCATCGTCATCAGCACCTTAAGGCAATGCCCTCGTAGTATTTCTAAATTATATAAATTTTGTTTAAATATTTGCTGCCTGAGTGTGTCACTTTAAGATACAGATCAAGTTTCAAGTGCCTACAATTTTTTCCAAGATAATTATTATTTATAATGCTAGACTTGTTGTTTTTACAATTCAGAAAGAGTGGCTGTACATAGTTAGGTCGAAACATTATAAATTACAATGCATAGAGTCAAGATATTACGTTTCTTAGTTTTATATTATGATAATTTTTAGTTTTTAATATATTCTGTAAAATGAAGTACTTTTTGTTGCCAAACGATTCGTGTTACATACAAAACCGTCATCTAATTTTATTTAGTATACTCGTTTCCTAAAATTTTGGTTACAATTGAATAATAAATCTCTTGCAAGGAGTATTTCCTATGAAAAACAAAGCTAAACATATTAAATGGGAAAAAACTGATGTTTTCCAAAACGTTAAAAATCACCAAGCTTTTAGGGCGTTTAAGTGGTCGAAAACAGGGAAAGTTATACCAAGCATTTAAGATAATGGGATAGTAAAATAATTTAAAACAAAACTATAAGTTCAGATGTTTTATATGTTTAGAGACTTCTGCCATAGTATTGCCTTAATTACAGCTTCTGAGTCACAAAGCACTTGATTCCCACTAAAACCTAACGACTGCAAGCTTGAAGTAAGTTTTCGCTGAACAATTTGGCATTTGAAAAATTCTTTAGAACTAGTGAACGAGCCTCTACCAGTAAGGGTTGTAAATGTTGTCTTGGATCATAAGCCTCCCACCCTCCATTTAGTATCGTAAATAAGTCATTAATGCTAAGGTGTTAAGTGGATTGGAGGCATCATAAAGGGGTAAATGACTGGCTCCTTAGTTTGCTATTTGAAACTACAGATGCCAGTTTGTTTGGCAACCCCTGTCCTTTGCGGACTTTCATAACACTGCAGGTATAAGAAGTATATAGGCTAAAGTGATATTCAGCTTTTTAAAAAGCGATCACATTACATTGAATGAGATATTAAAATTCAATGCTTTTTGTATAGTAATGGGGAAAAAAACGAATAGCAATTTACTACTTGAAAAATGTAGGTAAGTACTTAAAATTCAAACCAATAAGATAAAATATATTTGAAATATTTAAGGCCCATAACATATTTTATTTGTCATAAACTGTCTACGTTAACAAGGCCTAATGATTTGTGCAATATCGTAATTCTCTGTCTTAGCGGTTTACCAGTTATAAATCATTCATAAGGCAGAGGAGTTATTGCCACAAATTTTAACATCAAAAAATTATTTGCCACCAAAATATCTTAAACATATTGTATTTTAAAAACATTTGAAACATTTTTCAATAAAATAAAAATATTTCCACGTGAAGAGTAATTTTCTTGATATTTTCGTGTTATGCTTTGGAAGACGTTAAGATTACATATAACATCTATTTTTCAATGGAATTGTCGTTTTGGAGTTTTGCCTTGCCTTTAAGACACACACATAGAAGTAATTTTACTCGTATAAATCTGTTATTGGTGGGGCATATTCAGAGTATTAAAATGTGAATTGTGCCCGCCTCGGTAGCGTAGATGGTAGCATGTCTGCCTCACGTTCAAGTAGTAGCGAGTTCGAATCTCGGTCAGGGTGAGTTACCTGGGTAAGGTTTTTCCGGGGTTTTCCCTTATCCTTAAAGATGAATGTCGGGTAGCTCTAAGCTCCGTGGTACCCTGGACACACTTGAGCATCATTTCGCCTATTTCATTCACCGTCCGATATGATTTAACGTTTGATACCGAATTTAAAGGACTGAAATAAGTAAAGAATCATGATGGATTTCAAAGGAATGTTGGTTCTTTGTTACAACACGTGCAGGGGCAGTTGAGTCGAATAGTAGTTGGGCTGAATAGTTGTTTTAACAAAAGAAACGTAAGAAACTGTCCTTAGCAGAGTTCTAAAGGGTAGCACTTGACTCTGTTTGAATAGGTATTCTTCGGACCCCTAATAATGGCATGACAAAATAGTCACAAAGAGAATCTTTGGTTGAATAAAGGGCTTCGAGAAAGTGAAAGTCATACACGCGCGCAGCTGTGAAGGACACTCAGTTGGTGGCTTGGAGCCGATTACGGCAGTCCTCTTCTTCTCTCTTGGTCACAGCAGACCAGAAGTAATGAGAGAAGATGTTTGTTGGTTCATATGTACGTGAAGAACGAATTAAGTTTTATCGAGTAATAAGTATTTCACATATAGTAACTCTAAACAGTGATATTGGTAACCCTTGGTCGGCAACTTCAAGTTTGGTGTTATAAAAAAGAAGCAGTCATTAAACCAGTTTGAAACGGGCATTCCAGTGTTATTAAAACTATCCTTCTCATACATACTTACGCATACCCTAAGATAAACCTCATTGCTTTACCCTGCGCTAAACACTATTTGCTTCAAACTGTGGAATCGTGCGCCACCCATTATACTTGATTCACGTTGGAGGACGTACAATTACAAAAAAAAAAAAAAAAAAAAAAAAAAAAAAAAAAAAAAATTGTACTCTGGTATAGAACATTTAGGTGAAATACAATATTTGTCCTGCTCACTAAAGATAATTAGTAGAGAACGTAAAAATATACTTCTCACTTTGTGGAATGCATATCTGAGGAGAAGAAACTCCTGCCAATAAATTCCAGAAAGGTCACCCATCCATTTCTATATTCTATAAGTTTGTAATTTAATTTCATATATTATGTGTGGTAATCCAACAAATGTCTCTTATATTAAGCTTTGAAACAAAAAAGTGGTTTCATTCTGTTTACCTCTAATCTCACAATAGAATAGAATATGCTAGCGTGTTATGCTCTCCGAGAGCTGGTTAATGTGAGTTCTATTGACACACTTAAATTAGTATATTATGCATACTTTAACTCTATTATGGAATATGGAATATTATTTTGGGGCAACTCAGTAGAAAGTAAAAAAATATTTCTTATGCAAAAGAGGGTTATAAGAATCATTACTAACACCCACACCAGATGCTCCTGTAAAGATCTTTTTACAAGATTGAAGATATTAACGCTTCCTTGGATGTATATATTCTCGATCCTAAAATTCTTTGTATGCAATAGTGCCTTATTTGCAACAAATAATGTAATTCACAGTATAAACACTAGACAAAAGTATAATATCCACTATCCCAGTGCTAAACTTTCTTGCTTCCAGAAAGTTGTGCATTATGAAACTATCAAAATATTTGGCGCACTTCCTAATGTTCTTAAAGAAAAAACTGATAATTTCGGTGCTTTGAAAAAAGCTGTTAGAGAGTACCTTTGCTCAAAATCCTTTTATTCTGAACAAGATTATCTGAATGACAAATTATCCTGATAATGCTTCTGTAGCTCTGTAAGTAGTACCTATCTAACTGTTCCAATGACAAAGCATTACTTATAAATATTTGATGCAAGTTGAAAGTTTATTTTTAATGTAAATGTATTTAATAAATAACAAGAATGGTATCCATTGCAAAAAGGTTGAGACGTACTGGCATAAGCCAAGTGAAGGCTGGTTTAAAAAGTGTTTCATTCTGTATCATGTATAATTATCACTGCTTTGTTTTCCATATTGTTGTTCATATTGCCTGTATACTATAATATGTGTCTTATGTTAACTTTTGTACATATATATGCTATTAAACTCTATACCTCTGGACATGTTCAATGTTCACAGCCTTTTCTGGCTACAAGTGAACCTACTGAACGCAAATCAATATGATCTAATCTTTATAGAAACAATCAAGCTTTTTATTCAAACTTAATACAGTGAACATAAATACTGAATATTGTAAATCCCGATACGATCCTATTCATAATAAAATTCGTGCGCTGATTTAGATAATGTTTATACTATGTTCAATTTTTGTTTCTTAGAAGCAATTGAAGAACTTGATGAATAGGCAAAATATAAATGAGAAACGTCCGGTTTTAAGCTGTGTCCTCATAGCACTTGTAGATAAAGATTTCGAATTTGAAATATGTAGTAGCTTGTTTGGGAAACAAACAATAAATCTCTCTTTGAAATCGTAATTTATCTTGAGCATAGTTAGTACCTATATTCTGCATTCAAAGTTTTATTTTTTAAGATAACTGTTTTCAAACAATATTCCAAAGCAACATTGGTCATATACAGGGGAGAATACAGGCAATACCTGTAACTATACTATATACATTTAAACAGTGGTAAGTATTAGCGTTGACAGGGACTAGTGTGTTTTTTATAAAATAGTACATTGGTTGGCAACAGTGATTAAACCTCTCCTCTGCTCATTTGCACACGTTTAGACAGAAGCAGTTTTTCGTAGATGGTTACAGAGCACTTCTTGTAATTGTAATAATGAAACTTAAATTTCTGAGTGTGGTCTAGTGGTTAACACTGGCTGGGAAGTTTGGTCTCTATGCAGTCTTTTTGTCGTTTGGTGCTATAGGTATTTAAATTGTTTCTCATGCTCACGTCATAAATCATTTATCCCACAATATACCATAATCAGTGATCCAATTGATATATCTCACTAAACCTCCAGAAGTGACCACGTAATAAGGTTATGACCCATGCCACATTCGTTCAATGAGTCCATAAAGGGATGTTACACAGAGGGTCGCACAAAAGTCAGACAATTTTTCCGAATGACTTCAACTTCTCCGGTGACAGCTATCAATGATGTTCACATAGGAGGGAAGGAGCAGTCAGGTGTTAGATGTCTATCTTGAGGAAGGAAGTAATAACTCAAGAGTGAAGCACTTGACCTGGGAGCGACCCTAACAATTATAGCAGACCTAAACCACACGGCTGTGACATGATGAGGCACGCGCATCCTTGTAGACTTGTCAACAGGACCCTAGAACACAGTCGGCATGTATCCTTGGAAGAGGGTTGCATCCCGTTTTTTGCTGCTTTCGTTTTGTCAAACTTTGGTCATAGTGTGGGACTTTCAGGCAATTCCTTACCATGTCCACTGAAATATATTAATATATTTGCAATTTATAGATTACTATAAGGTATTCTGTAGAGCCCACATAAATAGGTAATAAAGTAAAGTAAAGATATAAGCTTTTTAAAAAACGAAAACAATACTGCGAGCTTTTAATTTACATATTTATTAATAGTCCATTGTTTGGAACACATGACTTTAAAATCTAAAATGCATATATATTTAGCTGAATAATTACTTCTCTCCGGTTCTAAACTTGCAAAATTTAAATTAAAGTATAGAAATATTAAAAATCTCTAAATGTGGTTTTTAATAATGGATATTACGACATAAGAGGAAATATAATGGATTTTAAACCAAGCTCATATTTCAGAAGGAAGATTTGGATTACTTCTGGCTATCCAAACGAATTAATTATCTTATTTGCAGCCAATTTCGTTAATTACAATTAAATATAATAATAGAATGCAGTTCCAAAGTGACTTAATAAAGTTGGCAACTAATTTTAGGTACTGCCAGACCTTGAACATTAATTAATATCAAGCACTTCTATTTCTCCTTCGTCATTCTGATTTGCAGTGCAGTAGTTGCTTGACTGGAAGTTTACATACAATTTGCATGATCATTTATATTATTGTACACCTCGGTAAAGTAGATGGTAGCGTGTTGGCCTCACGTTCAAGAGGTACCGAATTCGAATATCGGTCAGGGTAAGTTATCTAGATAAGGCTTTTCCCTATCTTGAAAAATTAATGTCAGATATATCTAAGTGCTATGGGCCCTGGACTCATTTGAGCATTGATTCAGCCATTTCAGTCATCGTCCGATATGACTTAGCATTACAGGACGTAAAATTTTAAAAAATTCTGTACACTTACTGTAATACAGTATATTTGTAAGTTTTTTTTAAAAATAACACATGGCAAGTATAACAAGTAATGGGATATTGCTTGAATCCACGAGACTCTTAAGGCAGAATCAGCAAGTCCCTGAGGGTACGCGACTTACAGATTGAGAACCGTAGTGTTAATGTAAACGTATTCACCTACTTTACGAGTGTTTTAAGATCTTAAGACAGAAGTCCAGTTGTGCTTCCAAAAACTGTATATTTAAGTACATTCTCAAAGCTTTAAAATGTACACAAAGCAAACCAAAGCTTTTCCAGGGACTTGCAGCCTAAGTTTAGCAGTCAAGTCGTCTTAATTAACATTTTGGTGTATTATTTACGTCAACGTAACGAATTAGTACGTTCTAGCTGCAGTGCTGTTAGTTTTTATACCATTGCCTATAGGGGTAGAGGAAATATTGCATTAAATCCAAACCAGGCGGAGGTCATAGATTTCTTCGTGTGCAAAAATCCTTAAAATTGCTTCCTTTTTAAGTAATGTAAGTCCCTAATCCAAATTAAGCAGTCTTTCACTCCCATTGTAGAATGGGGTGTCAAGAATCGCGTCAAAGAGTGTTCATATAAAAATTCAATTTCATTAATCCAGAAACTGTATATGAAGATTTCAAGCCTGCCACTATGTGCAAAATAAGTCAAAAATGATATAACAAAATAAAAACAAACTTAATACTCATTCAAGTTCAGCATAGGAAGATTTCCAAGAAAATTCGTTACCACAAACTGTCCTTTACATGGAAAAACGTGTCATTAGGTAGTTGCATTTTCTCAAAAATGACTTAAGTATTTTGAAGAAATGTCGATATTTGAAATATTTGTTGCGGATGATATTACCTATGATAGAATATTCAAATAATAGCCATTGAAATCCATTTTGTTATGAACGAATTTTGTACACTATTGCATTAGTGTTAAGCCATAGGAAATGTTAAAAGAACCAGCCATACATAAAATAGAGATTTCGTTAAAATTCAATTTTTTGTAGCAGAATTGGACCTCAAAAATATTCGTTGTCCTTATTTCAAATTTTCCCAAATGTTTCCGTTTAATTTAAACGTTAGTTTTCTCCGATGCCATGGCAAGAGTGGGGAATATATAGGAATCCCCATTTTAAATATTTGACTATTGCTTCAGCCTTCTGTATTCCCTTTGTGCCTACAAGGAAACCATTTCCACACACATTTGGCTCAATTAACCTTTAAATGGATAGAATACCACGTTCTGTAAGAATAGTTTGTGGCAATTAATTAAATTTAGTACAGAGACGCTTATTGCAGAGGCATTTAAGACACAATTTAAATGAGAAGAACAGTAAGAAAAGTGGAAGAACAAAAAAAAAAAAAGAAAAGAGAAAGAAGTAAACTTGCTTTTAATTAACAGAATAAATATGATCTGCCTCGACGCACCTAAACTAGGAAGATATCATGTATTGCTAAACTTCGAGTTTTGCTAGATAGAGTCAACATGAAAAATTCAATGCCACGGCCGGGATTTGAACCACAGATCTCCTGGTTTCCGTCCAGTCGCTCTTAACCTTTGAGCTACCTTGGCCAACGTGCCGTCCTGACATTAAATTCTCCATTTAATTAAATTCGATCAAAAACCTTAGCCTATATACGGCTAGTGTGGAGAAATGATTAAATTCCATCAATTTACTAATAAATAATAAGAGTTTAATGATGAAGCCTGGGACTCAAGTACTTACGATAGTAAGTCGCCACAAACGGTGTATCTCGGATACGAGAGTCCCTAGTGGTTTACCGGGGAAATATGAGTCAAATGGAGAATGTAATGTCAGGACGGCACGTTGGCCATGGTAGCTCAAAGGTTAAAAGCGACTGGGCGGAAACCACGAGATCCGTGGTTCAAATCCCGACCATGGTATTGAATTTTTCATGTTGACTCTATCTATAAAAAAACCTTAGCCTATTCACGGCTAGTGTGGAGAAATGATTAAATTCCATCAATTGACTAAAATAATTGAAGTTTTGCTCTTAATATTTTTTATTTAAATAAAATTCTTTTCTATCTTTTATGAAGGGCTTAATATTTTATGTAAATTTAATCCTTCACTGTTTATCTTATTATTTTTATTACTCTCTAAGTTGAATTACCTTATACAAAAAGGTTCTTTGCCACGACCCTCTTCAAACTGAACTGGTGTAATATATGAACTTTGACCAGTCCCTCTGTGGTTACTCTCCAAACAGCTTGTGGATTACCACGGCGGAAAACAGCAAAGATGTGAATGACTAGAAATACAAGAAAACAAGTGTCGCCAGAATTGGGGAGGCAGAGGGAATGCTAAGAACTGGGGGATAGAGATGACTTCGGAAGTCATTAATTACATAGTCGGACCGCTCTTGGGGTAGTTAGCCACCTGCTTTGGTCAAAAACAGCGTGTTAACTTGGATATCGAACAGATTGTGGGAAAGCGACTGTTCAGAATCACACCGCGACATATAACATCTGGTGATCTCACTCAAGGAACGCTGTCATCGCCGACCACTTCCCTAGTGAAAGTGATAGCCAGTCTGCCAACCTTTAGAAGGCCTTGATTTGTCGCCTTTCTTTGAACTTTTTCTTGCCTAAGTAGTGCATAGATATTTGTAATGCAATGTCAACAGTGGATTTTTATACAGGAATGTTTTCGGAACAAGACTGCAAGCCAAGGACTGCCCAACTTTTGGACTATTTCCGCAAATATTCTTTCTCGAAAAACAAAATGAGGTCAGTCCTGGGAATTAAATAAAGTATCCAGCTAAAATGTATGTAGAAATGCACTGTACATTCGGGCAATCACAATGTTGGACTCTGTTCTCTTGTTATTTGTTCTTCATTGTTGTTTATCTTCATAGCAACAGTGCTCACAACATGATTACTTACACAATCACAATATATGACCATAGTAAATTCAACAGAATAATGTAGCAATAATTTTATTAATGAACATGTAGTTAATATTGTTATAATTTATGCATTGACGTAATGGCGATGACTGTACAATTGTTACAAATTGTAAAAATTATCCTTTGTGCAAAGAAAGTAGTACTGGTAGTGGATATGCTGTCGTTTTGTGTTCATTTAATAATTTATTACTTAACTTTATTTTTCATAGCGTCTTCTTTTAGCATTTAAAGGATATTACATCTCAGTCAAATTTTTAAAAACGATATTTTCCTGAAAACACATACTTTGAGGTCCCTAAGTCCATGAAAAACATTTTGCATGTGTATCTACCCCATAAGTCGGATAAATAACAAACTCCATTTAAAGCGTTTTCCAAAGACGCAACACGAGGCTTTTTAATAAAATCTACCGAAACATATACTTAAGATATCTGTATAATTAATGAAATATAATAGTATACTGTTTGCGAATATCCTGTGGCATCATCTTCAGTCAGAATGAATTTAGGTTACTGGTTTGATTTTCTCAAGGTTTTTGCCAGTGCTGATAGCATTCAGTTATTTCTCACGATGTCGAACATGGAAAGATCATGAAATTTCAAAGCAAATATAGTGACCAGCTTTTGGTATTTTGCTGTTATTTCGACCTCGTCCTATGCCCTTTGTAAACTTAGCCAAATGAATAATGGAACTACTTCTGCAAATTTTTACTTCGATTATCATGAAGTAGTTAGAAAAGAAAAACTTTTACAATAATGATTTGTAGAAATATCCTATATAAATAAACAACTGTGGCTAATAATCATGTGAACGAAACACTAACACGTTTGTGTCTCAAATGCACATTTATTTTTTATTTATTTAATAATAATGACTACAGTGATAGTATTCCTATACATATTGAATAAAGAAGTGTCTCTGTCAAGTAAGCATTTCCCAAAATGTCTGAAATGGCTCCAAGTGCATGCTGCGAGGTTTTGCAGCTCTCGACTCCGCGCTGGATCAGCACCTGTCATCACTAGAGCCTTCCTGGTGGTCCACCGTACCAACTGCTCCACCTCCAAATCCAACGAGATTAAGATAGGTCATTTATTTTCGTCTGGGGTGCGTTCATTCTTCCAGAACCCCATTCCTTCCTTCCACATGTTTCAACAAATTCTTTATTCCATACTATTTGGTATTTCAGCTTTTGGCATAAAGAAAAATTGGTAAAACATACAGCAGATAGTGCAAATTGAAATTTAGTTTCATATTTACTATAAATATGATAAAATTGGACACTAATGATAGCTCACCAAAATAAAATTATTTGGCTTCTTATCTTAACTTCAACGATGAAAAAATTTGGTTAATTCAAAGACTGCACAATTTTCTTTCCAACAAAAATATCATTACATATCTTGCATCACATTTTGTGCAAATTTAAATTTTGTTTCCATACTAAAAAATGCATGGAAATTGTCACGTACATTAAGGATAATTTACGAGTAATATTGCGAGGCCCCAAATTGCAACAGCATAACTAATGTTTTTCTTTAATATAAGAAGTTACGTTACAGAACAAAATAGCTCTGTACTAAGCTATCTCACTTAAATATATTACGTATTGTTTAAATACTAAATTTGTTATACAACATTTTACTGAATGAAATATCTGCAAATGTTCTAATCCTAACTTCAAGAAAAGAGGGGAAAATGAGAATCATTCAGTTACTTTTAATATATGTAGTTGGTAATGTTCTATTTTATCTATAAATTAACTTTCTTCCCTTACGAGAGGCCGTTGCCACTTCCGGAGATACCCGTCTCGATAGTGTAGATGGTAGCGTGTCTGCCTCACGTTCAAGAGGTACCGAGTTCGAATCTCGGTCAGGGTTGAGTTACTTGGATAAGGTTTTATCCGGAGTTTTCCCTTATCCTGATAAGTGAAAGTTGGATAGCTCTAAGCTCCATGGACCCCGGACTCATTCGAGCACCACTTCACCCATTTCATTCATCGTCCATTATGACTTAAGGTTGGAGGGTAAATTAAAAAAAATGTTTCCGGAGATACGAGTAACAGTAAATCTCTCGTATCCTCGACACCTTATTGTTCATGAGAGCTGGATTAAGACAGTTAAATTTTTATGGAATATATTCTAAATAATTTATTGCTAAAACATTTTTTCCAATCCTTACACAAACAATAGAAATTTGTAATTTGTGTACTCTATTTCTGATACAAAATCTTCTATTACTCGACAGAGCGTTCAGGCGTATCGACCTTCAGGTGACCAGCGCTGCCATTGTCTCGTCCCGGGTCTTATCTGGTCAATTAGAAGAGTGAAATATTAGTAAGTTGACGTACAGTAAGTTACGAAACACAAATAGAGCGATGAAAGGTGCGTGTCTACATGATATGTTTTCTCGCGCCTGTCATGTATGATATATTGCTGTCCAGAAGACTGATTATATCTGAACAGAGTATACACACACTGGACTCACCATGTATGTGCGATAAGCTGAGGTAAACATCTCTGTGTTGTGAATTTTTCACGATACGCTTTCTCGCTTTGCCATGTAGTACATAAAGTGACATTCCACTAAAATATAAACGATTTTAAACCACGGCTATTGCCGTAAATTTGATTCCGTATATTTATCAAGTTTAACGTTAAACATATTTCAAATTTCTCTTGAATTAGTTGTACATTTCATATTACATTTACTTTTGGCAATTTTAGTAGCTCTTCTACAACTCATCTTAAGTAAAAATGGTAAATTTTACTTTTTATCCAAAAATTTAATATCACGATTTCATAGAACACGAAAGTAAGATGTTTAGAAGTGCGATTATGCGTCTGTGTATAATATCTCTGAATAGATAATTCAAAAGCCTAAAATAGTATAGTTAACAAAATTTAAGTTCAAAATCTTCCAAGGATACTCTATAAAAGTTTTCAGAAAATTCCTCTATTTATAACTACCATTTATCTTGAAAAGTTTATTGACTTCTTTTCTTAATTGTATTTCACTAAGGAAGCTATTAAAGCAACATGTTTAAGATAACGCTTTTCATAATCGAGTTAACTAATTGTTGATATCATATAGTTGTGTTGATTGAAGATAAAGTGTAATTTATGTCTTTGCACGTGTACTTAGGATTATACACAGTGGTATACTGAAATATTGCTAAATAATGAATTGGTTGTTAAATAAGGATCAAACACACTGGAATGCACATCGGAAACTTGAAACCTTTATGTTTCACTTTTAGTTTTTTGTGCTTGCTTCACTTCAACCCTTCTTCATAATGGTTGTAGCCACAAGAGCTCTCGTTTGGCTAGCAGTGTGTAAGGTGTCCCCCCTGCCTTGCATTCTCTATAGGTAACCCTACTATAGTCTACGTAATAGAATACCGTAAGAAAAGGCACTAAGTTACTTCAAGTAAAATGTAATTCTTATTGAACTTCACATCTACGATAAATAGATGTTTTGTAATATATATTTTCGAAATGCTAATTGTTCTTTTCCAAGTTGAACTCTCTCTTCAACTACTGTTTTGTATTCCCTGATATTGCACGCCTCTATATGGCTTAATTTAAGACATTTATAGCCAAAATTTTATTGTGAGTCATAAGAAAAACTGAATACTTTTTTACGTGAATACTGTTATGCTTAAGTATGCGGAAAATGTAAATGCCATATGAATTAACGAAGCAGATATTTTTAATTTAATTTAAAAGAAAACATCCAGAGAACATTTTTGTGCATTTTCGTTCATTTGGTGAAAAATGTTAAATTAATTAATATTGTATATGCCTACGTATGTTTCTAAAATGGAAATGCTTTCTACCGTAATTTATAAATAATGCATTATAAACTAAATATGTTTTTTTTTACAATATTGAAAATTACAATAATTCAGATATAAAGCATCTCAGGCTGTGATTCATAATTTAAATATGATTTACACATTTTTAAATTCGAATGCAACATTCTTTCATGATTTGAAAGAAAAATATCAGAAAGTTTTATATTAGAATATATTGCATTTTTATAAAACTCATTTGAGACAATTTTTAGAAAATAGAAAGGAATTGAGCTTTATCATGTAAGGCATAACTTAAGTTGGGGTATTTTCTTGAAAATTTTCTTGTGGCATCTTTGAAAAATGCTAAATTTAAATACCAACTTAGATATTTATCACGCTTATAGTTTTTGAGATATGCTATCCATACCATACACAAGTCGTTTATCAAAAGACATTTGGGAGGGGGCATCAGTGGATTTCGAAATACGAGTTCAAGCTTATATGAAATTCTTGGTAAAGTGCAATGGCGCGTCTACTTCTAGGTGCATCATAGATAAAGTTAGTTGCTCAGTAATTATTGTTATGCAGAAAAGCGAATGTGGAAGAGACTGCAAAGCCAGCCAGCCAGCCACCTGTAGACAACACAAAAAGAGCCAAATGATGTAGTAAACCGAATGAGATGATAATGTAGGGAGTAAACGAGGAGCCTGCAAGGAAGGAAGCGGATGGGCAACAGTTCCGATAAACTTTGAGCGCAGCAGAGAAAGAGGAAGTTTTCAGAGGATTCGGGAGTTTCGCGCCGTAATCCATGGGCTTACCTCCCTGGGACTGGGCCCACTTTTCAAACTGACAGTTGCCTGGATACCAGTTGCCGAATTAAACACACTCCCATATCATATTCACTTTAAGAGACTTTCCATCCAGTGACAGCGTGTACTTCTTATAACTCTTCGTTAAGCTTGTTGTTTTTGTTCTATTATCATCACTGTACCAATAATAATAAATCAATAAACCTATAACCAACCTTTACTGTCTCCTCCTTTCTATCATACATCTGTTTTTATGTCAACATATTATAATTGTCTACCTTTTTTCCTCTTGTTCTACTTTATATCACTTTTTATCACACCATATTTCACACAAGTTTCACACACTTTCTTATTTTCTTTGCTTTTTCTCCTATATTCCTCCTCTACTGGTTATTTAATCTACTGGTGTTTTATAAAAGAGCAATGAATTATTTCATTGTAATTTACATTATAAAATAACATCATTAATATCGCACTTTGTAAAGATATTTCTGCACTATTTGAGAACCAGTTTAGGATTACTGCTACACTCTTACTAAGTAATACTACGTCTTTCTACCGATCATTGTTGCTTATCCCATGTTTTGTATCAGCTTCTTATCACTTTTCTCTGTTTATTACTCCCTACCACGTGTCAGCTTTCATTATCTCCAAAGCATTTGCTACTTGTTTGCGATTATTTGTTTTCCACATAAATATTCCAAATTGACTACACCACAACGGCACGACACCAAATGAATAAAGAGAAACAAAAGCAATGTTTAAGGAAAAATTGTTTAATTAATTTAGTAATTCAATCAATATTTTTATTATTTATTTCTTGTAATCATTACATACTTTATTTTAATCGTGAGATAGTCAATAAAATCCCACTTGAGTTTTTATTTGGTGAGATTACCGTTCATAAAAGCAATATTTATGAATATCCTATAAGTAATTTGTTCCACTAGCCAACAAATTTACATTAAATAAACATTTCAAAGCTAACATGATACTTCATTACCTACTGTGATTACTGTGCACATATTTGATTACTTTACGTAACACCGCTACGAAGGTTAAATTTACCAAGTATGCTACGACAGAAAAAAAGAGTACTTTTGGTAAAAAGTAAGGTACTTTGAGGTAAAACGTTTACGCTAATACATAAACGTAATATTGATTGTGGGCCTACTACTTGTTGATTTTCAAAGTAATAAAGAAAATGAACATAAAGTGTTATTATTAATACTGCTCTATACTCTATTACAGAAATAAACGTTGTACAACTTACATCGCATCTTTGGTAACTCTAAATCGATTAATCATTTATACTCTTATCGTACACTGTAAAAAATAAAATATGTATTATTACTATAAGAAAATATATCACTAAGTTGTATGCATTCCTTTGTAACGTCAATTATTTCAAAAACAAATCATATATAATACCACAAGACTGGTAATTTCTTGAGAGATTGTTGGTGATTCCATAGAAATATATGCTCGGTCCAGACTTAAAGTACGTAATAGTACATAATAGACTTGAATAGTATTTGTTGAGACAGCTAAAGTACACGTTGCTAGCAAGAGTAAGGGCACTACGTCAAACAATTGTGAACTTTCACATCACGTTTTGCTATATAACGAATTCATTACTTTATTTCTTTACAATATGACGTTTAAAATATGAAATTAATTGATTTTTGGGGAGAAAAGTGCCATGTCTATGCTTAGGGTACCTCTCAGTATTTTTTATTTTTTATCTTTTTTTTTTTTTTTTTTTTTTTTTTTTTGTTTTTGTAATTTACGTCCTCCAACGTTAAGTCATATCGGATGGTGAATGAATTGGGTGAAATGATGCTCAAATAAGTCCAGGGTCCAAGGAGCTTAGTTACCCGACATTCGTCTTGCAAGATAAGCGAAAACCGCGGAAAAACCTTATCCAGGTAACTCACCCTGAGGGAGATTCGAACTCGGGACCTCTTGAACGTCAGGCAGACATGCTATCATCTACGCTACCGAGGCGGGCACTCAGTGTTATGAAAACTAAGAAACTGTTGGGGGAAAAACTGTCCTAGTATGATTTATACCGCGCAGCTCGCTCACACGTTATCACGGAGCTGTGTTATTGGGTAATATCTTTTTAATATTATAATATAACAATAATATAAACTTGTATTACATTAATAAAAATTACAAGTAGAAGGAATTTAAGAAAAACTGTATAACAAATACGCTAATACTGCCTTTTCACTTACAAGAAATAGCAATAAGATCATTTCTTCAAATTTTATCTCGATTAACATAAAATAGATAGAAAAATATCTAAGCTTTGTAAAACTAGTTTGTAGAAGGGTAAAATCATAAACGCAACAAATCAGATTTCAGCATCCTTCTTATTCATAGTACTCTTATTTCCTTAAATTTTAATGTAAATTCTTTAGGTTTAGGAAAGCTTAAGTTAATAAGCATATAACAAATGTTTTACGATTGTTAAAGTACTCAGTAACTCGTTTGCAATTAAATATTTTATATAACTCAAGTTAGGAAACCTGATGTAATCATAAAAAGTTTTAAATTAATCATTACTTGTATAAAACACTTCTTCAGTGTGATCCATACAAACCTGAACCATTTCAATAATAGGACACACGTGCAACTTTGGGAGAATATAATACACAATTGGGAGATTACATTATACTATTTACATCTCAGAGAAAATGTTGGAAGTGTCCTCCACCAGCATCTATGGATCGTTGGACCCATGTTCTTTGATACAACTGTTTGGGTATTTTCAAGACATTTGTGGAGCATCTGGATGGTATCGTTTCGAGAGAAGGTTATTTCCAGCAAGATGGAGCAACGTGACGTACTTCTAAGGACACCATGGAACTTGTAACCAGTTTCTTTGGTAATCGAATAATCTCAAAAGTCTTTGCCCACAAGATCTCCTGACCTAACCTCACCGGATGTTTTCTTGTAGGGGTATCTAAAAATAGAGTGCACAAGAATAGGCCATGGACAATTGATGTTCTCAAGGAATCCATTCGAACCGAAATAAGTAACATTGGCGAGGATACTTTCCATAAAACTTCAGAGAATATGGTGAGACGAGTGCAAACATGTATAGATGCTGGTGGAGGACACTTCCAACATTTTCTTTGAGATGTAAATGATGATAATAGTTGGCACTACAGACCATGTAGGCCCTTGGCCTCCTTAACCACCCTCTTCCGTTATACTCGGTCCTCTGCTTTTCTTCTCCAGCCTTTAACCCCCAACTTTCTCAAGTCATCCTCTACATCATCTACCCATCTTTTCCTGGGTCTTCATCTTCTTCTTCTGCCATCCAGCTTTCCTATGAATATCTTCTTAACTGCACTGGTTTCCGGCATTCTCTCTCTACACATGGCAATCCACCTTATCCTTCCTTGTTTAATTATCACTACTATATTTGGTTGTCCAAATAGACACTGTAGCTCCAAGTTAGTCCGCATTCTCCATCCATCCAAGTCCCTTATCACTTCAAATATATTTCTCAAAATTTTCCTTTCCCACGTAATAACCACTGCTCTTCTCTGGTTGTCAACACTCAACTTTCTGAACTATACATTATTATTGGTCTCAGTACAGTTGCATATATTTTAATTTTAGTATTCCTACTGACGTTCCTTGATTTAAACATATTCTGTAAGGCATAAAAACATCTGAGATGTAAATAATGTAACGTAATCTCCCAATTGTGTATTATGTTCTCCCAAACGTGTGTCCTATTATTGGATCAAAAGTTATGACCTATTGAAATGGTCCAGATTTACATGGGTCACACTACATTACTTCGTTATCTATGTTTAAAATACAGCTTTCATTGGTCAGATGAAAATGTTGTATTGGTTTATAATAAATAAATATAAATAAATATTTAAAAAGCGGGTTTTATATAACTCAAAAGGTTGATTCTTCTATGTTCTACAAATATGATAGGTAAATAGTGACCGAGGTCGTTATGGCATGTGCCAGTGAATCTGCGAATAAATCTCATTAGGAATTTTCCTGACACGTTTTCTCAAGCTTTCCATCAACCCTCATAACTAGAAAATGCCTGAACTTTGGCCTGTAACGATTTGTCAAATTATCTTTCGCAATTAGCATTTTATATATCAATAGTGTCACCGCTTCTGTTGTCGTATGTAGTAAGAATGGGCGTTAAACGCTATTAAAATGTATGGATAGAGTCAACATGAAAAATTCAATGCCATGGCCGGGATTTGAAACAGTCGTTCTAACCCATTGAGCTACCATGGCCAACGTGCCGTCCTGACATTAAATTCTCCATGGTAGCTCAATGGGTTAGAGCGACTGGACGGAAACCAGGAGATCCATGGTTCAAATCCCGTCCATGGCATTGAATTTTTCATGTTCACTTTATCCATACAAAACCTTAGCCTATGAGCGGCTAGTGTGAAGAAATGATTAATTTCCACCAATTAACTTAAATAATAAAGAGTTAAATGATGAAGCCTGGGATTCAAGTACTTACGATAGTAAGTCGTCACAAACGGCGTATCTCGGATTCGAGAGCCTCTAGTGGTTTACCGGGAATATATGAGTCAAATGGAGAATTTAATGTCAGTACGGCACGTTGGCCATGGTAGCTCAATGGGTTAGAGCGACTGGACGGAAACCAGGAGATCCGCGGTTCAAATCCCGGCCATGGCATTGAATGTTTCATGTTGACTTTATCCATACAAAACCTTAGCCTATGTGCGGCTAGTGTGAAGAAATGATTAATTTCCACCAATTAGCTATTAAAATGTGTTAAAATATGAATCTTATTCAAATAAAACTATACTTTTTATATTTCTAACGGCGGTTTGGGTCCTAATAAACCTGTAATAAAATTTTTAACGTATTACTAAGACATGGAAAAAAAAAATAAAAACGAGGTTCTATAAGGAAGAGCTAATATCGTTGATTGTGAAAGTATTGTTGTTTTCATTTCCCTACATGAATTTAAAGACGCTAAACATGGCCGAGCGCGCCTTAATTACCTAGCGTTGCGCACATCTGGTAACTTGTTTTATAGTTTACAATGGGTCCAGCATCCCTTAACGTAATATCGGCAATGCTAAGTCCCACCCTCTCAGCTTCCTTCCTACAGGGATCAACTAAGGACTTAACTCCCTAAGCCCAAAGTTAATGAATCACAAAAGTCTCTTTGCTTCTTTTGATCCCCGCGCTTGCTTCCTTTCCGAAGACGGCAATGAGTTTAACCCACCCGCTCTCCGTTATTACCTTTAGAAAATGAGGCAGGCGACCACAAAGGGGAAGCAGAATTTGAAACACGGCACAATGGAGTAGTCTCTTTTCTTGAGTGAGTGCAGTTTCTGTTTGTTCTTAATTACATTAGGAGTAAAACTGCAAGGGAAATAAAGGCAGCTTTGCGTCTTTTATGTTCTTTCCTGTGATTCTCAGATGTGGACGCCGCAATAAAAAACAACAATTCGGGGACTGCATCTCTCTCTCTTATTACGCCTTCAAGTCTAAAACTGCTACCTTGGAGACCAATCGTGAGGGATCAGACTTTTTACAAGACTACCAAACGTTAAGGACTCCTGAGCAATTGCTTGGCTTTGAAAGATCCTAGCCTACCTACTTGGTGTTTCTTGTCATTTACAATGAAAATCTTACGTTATTATTTATTTTCTCAAAATACCTCTAGCTTTTGGTTAAAATGCCATATACGAGGTACGACAGAAAGTAAGTTCTGTTTGATAATAAAATTAAATTGCGTACAGATACCGAAAAATTATTTATTGCAAAAATGCAACAACTCTTAAACTACTTTTCCACATAACTGCCGAAATTTTGCAGGCATTTGTCATAGCGAGGCACAAGTTTCTGTATACCTTCCTCATAGAAGTTTGCCGCCTGTGTCTTCAACCAGTTGGAAACATTTTCTTTCAGCTCTTCGCCATTGTTGAAGTGTTGACCGCCAAGGAAAGATTTGAGATGCAAAAACAGATGAAAGTCGCTAGGGCTGTACAGGGGTGGTCAAACACGTCCCAGCCAAATCCCTGTAGGATGTTTTTCGTCGTATTTGCAGTGTGTGGTCGTGCGATGTCGTGAAGAAACACAACAACTTGTGACAGCATTCCTCGGCGCTTATTCTGTATTGGGCGGCGCAATTTCCTAAGTGTCTCGCAATAAACATCTGCTTTCATTGTTTGACCACGTGGTAAGAAATCAATGAGTAAGATGCCTTTGCTGTCCCAGAACACTTTCCGTAGGGGAGGGGATCCTTCCCCTTCAGTTGCCGAGGTGCGGACGCTGCGGACCCTTAGCACTCATGGTACCTCTGACATTACTAGAGGAACCTCGGGCCGAACTGTCGAGCCCCTCCCGTAGAGAGTTGTTCGGATTGGGTTGGACTCGAGGGGGCAGTGTGTTCCCGACACCCACGGGGAAATGGGTACTTCCGGCCAGGCTACGGCTGCCCGGAAGGGGTAGAGGGTTGCCTAATAAGTTCCGGCTACTAGCCTGCAGAGCTAGTAGAAGGTGTGCTAGATCTCCAGGCGGCCCCACCGAGGTTTTCGGTAGTCTTCCCTGCGGGGTTGACGCGCGTAAGTGGCGTATCCATTTCCATCTCGTCTTGACGTTGTGCTCAGCGGAGGGATTTTTAGACTCCAGGTATTGCCCTATGGAAAGAACCCCGGAGTATCCATCTCTCCCGGGTAGAATGAGGCCCGGGTCCTTGGTTCTACGGGTCCAGGACTAATGAGAGTTGATCCTCTGCACTTAACTCCCAGAACACTTTGCACATCATTTTTCGAGGTGTCAAGATTTGTTTTGGCTTAACCTTTGCTGGGGATGAGGTGTGCCTCCATTCCATTGATTGACGCTCACTTTCAGGGGTGTCGTAAGAAACCCAAGTTTCATCACCTCTGTCAGAAATACTTCGCCTCCTTCATCATAACGGGTCAAAAACTGAAGTGCACTACCCATCCGTTTTGTTTTGAGTTGCTCAGTAAGAATCTTTGGCACCCAACGTGGGCAAAGTCTACGAAATTTCAGTCTTTCGGTAACAATTTCATGAACTAGTGATCGTGAGATTTGGTGAAATTCCATAGCGAGAGCACTAATTGTAAACTTGCGGTTTTCCTGGATATTGTCATCAATCGCATGAACCAGTTCTTCTGTAACCAAAGATGGACGCCCACTTCGTTCTTCATCGTGCACTTCACTACGTCCTTCATTGTACTATCGGACCCATCTTCTCACCATTGTATTTCTCATCGCATTTTGTCCGCAAACATCGCAAATACATCGATAACTTTCAATTGGTTTCACTTTCCTAGCATTCAGAAAACGCATCATAGATCTGATTTCACAAGCGGCGGGATTTTCAATCAACACCGACATTGTAAACAAGCACAACAAAGCGTACGTGGCTGACAGCGATCTCACAATGGCGCACGTTTCTTCTCCTTGATACAGAGCGTCTACCGCGCATGTGCGGAACTGCGATCGCAGCGCTGCAGCGGAGATATATTGAAACAAAACTTACTTTCTGGACGCCCCTGTAATTTGTAATTTACGTCCTGCAGTGTTAAGTCATATCGGATAATGAATGGAATGGGTGAAATGATGCTCGAATGAGACCAGGTTCCATAGAGCTTAGAGTAACCCAGCATTCGTCTTTCAGGATAAGGGAAAACCCCGGAAAAAGCCTTATCCAGGTAACTCGCCCTGACCGAGATTCGAACTCGGGACCTCTTGAACGTGAGGCAGACACGCTACCACCACGTTACCGAGGCGGGCTCAAACACGTACTGCTAATGCTCAAAAGTACAAACTTGTATAGGAAAATCTAATTCTAAGGATACCAATTTAGAATATGCATGAGCTATTGTGCAACAAATTGATTGTCTAATTACTATTGTTCTATTGATTGTTATTCGCAACTTTACTTTAGTGGTTTATAGGTATTAAATACCTTTGTCATATTGATTTGTCATTTATTATTATTTTCATGCTTTTGTTTAAATAACGGTAACCAGTTTATGGCATACACTGTATTATACAAAATAGTCGCGACTTGACCTAGATGTTAAAGCGGCTCTAAATAAATAAATTTAAAAAAACAATGCAAATATCGTCAAAGTGTACAATTATGGCAATTTATAGCTTTAATGACGTATTCCGACATATTCTTTCTTATATGTTTAAAATTACAAATACCAACTTATAATTTTGCCAACCGCTGTAGCATAGGTGTGAACGTGTCTGCCTCACGTTCAAGAGGCCCCGAGTTCGAATCTCGGTCAGGGTGAATTATCTGAATTAGGCTTTCTCCGGGGTTTTCGCATATCCTGAAACACGAATGTCTGGTAACTTTAAGCTCTATTGGCACCGAACTCATTTGAGTATCATTTCAACCAATTCATTCATCGTTTTATATAACTTAACGTTGGAGGACCTTTATAAAGTGCAGAGCCATCACTTCAGCAGCTGTGTGGGATAAACATCCGACTATCACTTTAGCCTAATGATTCCTTACACTTACAACGAAACGTGCAAGTGTATAATAACGTTTCATTTTATTATCAAGAAAAACAATAAGCCCTAATCGGTGGCGCAGATGGTAGCATGTCTGCTTCACGTTCAAGAGGTCCCGAGTTCGAATCTCGGTCAGGGTGAGTTACCTGGGTAAGGTTTTTCCGGGCTTTTCCCTTTATACTGACGGGCCCAAATGACCTCGTTGTCGGCGGGCCCTAAAACCCACTAATCCAATCCAATCCAATCCCGTATCCTGAAAGACAAATGTCGGGTAACTGTAAGCTCCATGGACCTCGGACTCACTGGGGCATCATTTCACACATTTCATTGATCGTCCGATATGAATTAACGTTGGAGAACGTAAATTAAAAAAAAAGAACAATAAGTACGGAAAGTACCGTAAATCCAATAGCTAAATAAGATTATTTTTTTTAATTTATCGCTAAATCACCACGATACATGAACATTTTTTCATATTTATTGGATTCACACATAACCTTCAAAATTTTCTTTCATGTTAAAATGCTTGTATTTCAAAGAAAACAAGAAAGGTTTCCAAAGAGAAAACTGGACACTTCAGCAGTATTCCAATACTTTCTACAATTTTTAGCATACACCAAAACGTTCTAGAGCGTTCTTCATCGCGTCGCCGCTTAACCTCCTAGATGCGCTTGTAGAAGCGGTAAAATCGGAGCCCTGAAGATTGTAATCAGCATCTCTAAAACCCACGGGTACTCAGTGTTTCAAGTCTTAATCGGATGGCAGAGTTGATTAGGCGCTGGTATAATAATTCTAACTAATCAGGTTCAAACCCGGACGAGACCGCTGGTTTTAAGTATGCGACAGCCCCATATCATTCCAGCGCATCCCGATCCTCGCAATTGATAGCGTTGTTGAGAAACAAAATATTTATTTTGGACAGGTGGAGTCATACTGAAAAATTCAATGTCATGGCAGGATTTTAACACGGTTCTCCCGGTGTCCATCCAGTTGCTATAACCGCTGAGCTACCGTGGGCGAAGTGCCAGTAAAACAATTCTCCAACTGACTCGCATTATCTCGGTAAATCACTAGGGTACAGACAGATGATGATATATAAGGGCGCTCAACTACGGCGGTCATCAGCGCCCTTTAAAAAACTAGTCATGGCAAAAGCCAGATATAAAACTTTCTAAAAACTACACAAGTGTAACAAAATCTATTAAAAATACACGTACATAAAAAACATCAATCAAAACCTACTAAAAATTTCGTTCACTAAATCCTAAACTCTAAACTAGACAAGAATCTAAAAACCTTCTTCACGGGTCTCCACGCACGGCCTACACGTGGGTGGGCCTGTTGACCGTCTCCCTCAACCACGAAGAGGAGCCCACACAAGGGAGACTGTTGGCTCGGGACCCCGGGTGCGCCAAACCCGTACCTACCGAAGTAGGCCCCTGGGGCAGTAAACCACTAGGAATTCTCATACACGGCTACCTAAATGGCGACTTACAACTTAAGTACCTTAATTAATATTGCAGAAGTAACCAGGCAAGTATTTAGAAGTCAATTTCCGGGGGGGGGGGGGTCCAAAAAATCTACGTTGAATTATTTGATTTTAATAAATAATTAATCAGGGACGTGTTTTTATTATGTTTGTAAAAAATAAAAACACATGAAAAACACATGACTTGCTCCACCCAAGCTTCTACAAATTGTTCTTAGAGAAGTTTGTTTTTGTCTTGTTTCTTTGGCTAAAGTCTGTAGAAAGGCCTTGCACCTTGCACATTTTTTGTTCTTATACCTGGGATAAAGTAATATAAGCAGTAATCAGATACTTAAAAAGCGAACCGCTGATTGATGCATTTGAAGTATTAGTTCTCCTTGAATGAAAAAGGGAATAGGAACTTAGAAGTTAAAAATTACATACCTTTAAGTAACATATGGGAATTCTAATCCACAAATTATAATATATCGGAATTGGTTAACTCTGCAATACATTATTGTAATTGACATTATTTGTGTATTTTAACGAGTTCTACAGCTGCTGTGCAGTAACTTTTCCTTTATCTCTTAAATAACTTCATGTTTGCCTGACAGTGAATAGAGACGTTAAGATGAGAAGCTTGAATAAACTTTTTCGATTTATTTTAAACTAAGTTTTATTCCATATATTTATTTAAGGTTTGAAATGATAATTCATTTGGGGGGTCCGGACCCCCTGGAACCCCTTGAATACGTCCCTGGAAGTAACATCCATTTTATATAATCCCTTAAAACGTATCAACTATGAATATGGACGAAAACTTTCCGTTTAACAAAAATTTAGATCACTTTAAATATACATAATTTATTCAAAATAACGTTTTATTGTAGAATCTGCCATACCTGATACATGCATTATTGTTAGTTTTAATCTGTCAGCAGTTTTTGTAATTTTTAAAGTCGGTACTGCTGTTGTTCAGGTGTTTCCTGCGATTACATGGTAATATGAACATTTTTGGTCAGCATATAGCAAACCGAATTTTAAACATCTGACTATCGATTCAGTTTCCTCTATTACCCTTGTACCTGCAATGAAATGCGTAATTAAACAATATCTCCAAATGTTTAGGTCATTAACACTAAGAAAGTAGAAAAATAACTTTGGTAAGGACATTTTGTTTGTAAAAATTATGATAAATAAACGATCAAGTTTAGAGGAAGTCATATGAAGGTATAACATTAAATTTTGAAACTAAATGTGCAGGCATGACAACAACGTTTCACTTACATATAAATAAATGGTAGGTGGTTTCGTTTGTGTGTACTTGAAAGCAGGACAAATGTAGCTGTGAGCTGTTTCTTACAACACGGCTGTAAATATGGCAATATAGAAGGCCAGATTAGCATAAGGGGATCGTGTCGCTGGCGTCTCTCAATTTTCCAGCCCACTTGGGAGCATAGCTAATGGCGCGAGTCGGAAACTCGCTGCCTCCTAACCGACGACATACAGTAGCTATACTCCATCCCAACTATCGGCGCCCAACATAGGTGTCATTTGTCAACTGCAGCTTCTACATTATAAAAATACAATCACATTACTTTCTTTACCCATTATCATTTAGTTTTAAGTACTATCTATAAAGTGTTATCACGAAACTTTAATTTTTTCTATCTATTTCATACATAATTCATCGCACAATTTCACAATTACTGATTTTGTTGCTTGAAAACGAGTGATATACCAAACTTCTACTATTTTTATGTCAACTTCTGTAGAAAAAACTGAATTTGATAGCAATTTTAAAAAATAACAAAACTCAAACCAATAATTATGCAAATCTAGAAGATGTCATGCCATAGAAAATAATAATTTGGATAGTACTTTAAACAGCTCTACTACCCTGATTTGTCTGTCACTTTAGGTTTAGTTACCATTATACATACATTAAAAAGGACTACACAGACTATTGACGGAAAATTCAAAACTTTAATTTTGCTTATCTTAAAAAAAATTAAATTATTGCACAATGTTTTAATCAAAGTATTTAAGAGAAATTTTTGATCAATTAAAAAAGTCGAAAACGTTCTCATAAAAAGGAATGTAGGATTTTTCTTGAAAATCTTGTGATCGTATCTTTGAAGACACTGAGGTTAAACACAATTGCTATTTATTAGAATTGTTTATATTTTTAGTGGCAGATAAAATAAAAACCATCAATTATAAAACTATGCAAAATTTTACTTTCTCTACAGTCATCTATAGCTTTTAATTAATAATATTTATTTTATTTTAGGTACACTTTATTTTAAACTTTTTCTTCCATTTGAGTCTTAGTACTTACACACACACACACACACACACACACACACACACACACACACACACACACACACACACACAAACACATGCACAATGTGCATAAAAGATGGACCTTTCTCTTAGATCGCACTCATAAGACAATCAACCTTTGACTCCACCCAGCTGTTATCATTTTCTGGCCTAAAAAACATTCTAGAGACCAATGAACGATATTATAATTGATGTGAAATGAAATAGTTTCATTAATATTGGTACGAAAAGAAACACTAGACCAACAAATTTAATTAGGCCATATCCAGGATGAGATGAAGTATTATTTGCGTGTGTCTGTTACTTGTATCGTTATATGGAGACGAAGACAAGCATGATTTCATATTTATATGTAGATTTTTATCATACGATTATATTTTATTTTTCGACTAAATTCAACGAAACTGCCTTAGGACCGCTACTTCGGACATGTTTCGCTTAATGTTATCCTTCGGTCATATTTTGGGAGAGTAAAAGTACCCTGTCAATCCAGTGGCTGGAATTACACTCGAGGAATAGAGTAGCTCATGCTTTTGGAGGGTGAAGCTACTTAATTACTTACTTTTTGCCCACCTTGATAGCGTAGATGGTAGCGTGTCTGCCTCACGTTCAAGAGGTCCCGAGTTCCAATCTCAGTTTGTGTGACTTATCTGGATAAGGTTTCATTCCGCGGTTTTCCCTTATCCTTACAGACGAATGTCGGGTAGCTCTAAGCTCCATGGACCCTGGACACATTTGAGCATTATTTCACCCGTTTCATTCACCGTCCGATATGACTTAACGTTAGAGGACGTAAAATTACAAAAAAATAATAAATAATACTTAATTACTTATTGGCTCATTGCCAATATAAATAGCTGCGTTGCAGTATGCGACTTATTCTATGCACGCCAGGGTATGTTTTTATTTAATGTTACAGCAACTGAATGACGAAACAACCTCTATTATTATTATTTATTATTATTATTATTATTATTATTATTATTATTATTATTATTATTATTATTATTATTATTATTATTATTATTATTATTATTATTATTATTATTATTATTATTATTATTATTATTATTATTATTATTATTATTATTATTATTATTATTATTATTATTATTATTATTATTATTATTATTATTATTATTATTATTATTATTATTATTATTATTATTATTATTATTATTATTATTATTATTATTATTATTATTATTATTATTATTATTATTATTATTATTATTATTATTATTATTATTATTATTATTATTATTATTATTATTATTATTATTATTATTATTATTATTATTATTATTATTATGATGAAGATGATTATGATGATGATGATTATGATGATGAAGATGATTATGATGATGATGATTATGATGATGATGATGATTATGATGATGATGATGATTATGATTATTATTATTATGATGATTATGATTATTATTATTATGATGATGATGATTATTATTATTATGATGATGATGATTATTATGATGATTATTATGATGATTATTATGATTATTATTATTTATTATTATTTATTATTAGTAGTATTATTATTATTATTAAATCTGTTTTTAAGATGGGTATACACTTTCTGATAGCGTGGTCTAGAGGTATGACGCCGGCCTTTGGTTCCCAAGGTCTGTGATTCAAACCTGGGGGAGACGATGGTTTTTATAGGGCGTTAAAGTCCTTCTGAAGGGAAATAAAGCCAATACTCGTGTCGTAGAGGTATGAAGATAATCTAAGGCCTGATAAAGAGGGTCTTAGCAAAATTAAGCGGTTTTTCACTCCCAGTGTAAACGCTTAAAATCAAAGCAGTTAAAGAGTGGCTTAAAGAAAAGAATTCTGTATAAAAATTCTTCACCATAGCCTATGATATTATGTTTCCAAGTTATTGTAGACCCTCCCTGTTATGATTTCTTGATGGTATCCATTCCAATGCACTTTTTGTTATTCTGTTCTTAGGTATTTTTCTTACAAGACCATTCCATTGCAATTGCTTGAATGTAATTTCATCCAAAATAGTTCATTTTACTTCCATTATATTTCTAATTTTACTACTTATTATTTTATTCCTCTAGATATTCTTGCCGCTCTATAACAAAGGTCAATTTCTGTTCCCAGTAATTTCACTTGAGCATAATATCGTAGATAGCACTGAATAAGAAAGGAAATAGGGTCTCCGAAGCTGTTTAAGGTGCTACATACCTCAATATTAAACCTATCGTGTTAGTCTTCACTGTTAGTCGGATTGCAAGTGTAAACAAAACACGTTCTTATGCAGTGTTAGTCATTTTTTTACGAGTATGTGATGTTCAATCCAGCATTATTGTTGTGAAGTCTACTGGATGGTACAGCAATGCTTTCTTATTCACTACAACTAATACAGTACACATAGCTGATGAGTACTCACTGTCTGAGACAGTCTATACAGTTGACTTTGAATTACTTTCCACATTTACTGAATAAATGATGCCTTTATATTTTAGTTATGCTTCAGGAGGGCTCTTGATACTTTTCCCGTGCTCCTAACCTCAAAAAGCTTAGTTTGGTACTGTCTTCTTTTCTGGAACGTTAATATGTAACCTAAACCTCAGTAACCTGAAGTTTTGGACATGAGAAGTATATTTCTTCATGCAGGTAAAACTTCTGACGATCCGGAACATTTCTCGGAAATGCTGGCAGGTGGCGATAAGATACTATCTTTATAACGATTCCATTGTTTGTCAAGTCAATCTTCCCACTTCTAAACCATTTCGCTCTACACCGCATTTGTAGCTTGGATCCACTAAGCACTTCATTTTACAAACACATTTTAGTTCTTTAGAATTACAAGCCTTGGAATGATCTAAAAGCGCTGGTGTTGTCTCTATTACTAAATAGTACACGCAGATAGTTGGTTTTCATGAAATTACATTTCTTATACCTCTTGTGAATAATAAAATATAAATAACCATCTATAAGGGCATTTTGTTTGCCGATAACATTTGGATTAATCACGTAAACAAAAACTTCAATATTTTTAAACTAATAAAAGCTGCCAAAATATTCCTTCTTATGCATTTCTACTGATTATCTATTTATTAGGCTTTTGATTGCCAGTCCTTCTTAAATATGAGGGACGCATCTGATATTTAATATTCTCATAACATTCTCTATACACTGACGTCCATTGTTTTCTCTTTTCTTAGAAATTACTGTTACGAAAACATATACCATCCATTCCGAAAAAAAAAAATCTTTACAAAACCGTTTCGTTTCAAATATCGATGGATAGGATGGAGTGGAGCATATAATAATAATGAGAAAAGTGCGCTCAGATTGAGCATTAATATACAAGCATAAAAGGCATTGATATACAAGTATTTTAGTCCTTGCTATAGTCTATTATAGATTTTGTTCTTTTTTTACAATCTATCATATGATATTTGTTGCATTGTTGACCACATAACAAATTTACTATCCACATTCGGTTCGTGAAAGTTTTGAATAATACATATCTTATGGTGAAAGCCGTGTACTGAAAGTCTTGTTGTCACATGTCTCTGGTTTCTGTATTCTCTGGTCCAGCTGTATTCCATCATGGCTGATGTGTTGTAGAAATCCAGGTCTATATCCTTATTCTTTCGGTCCATGATGTTAATCAGTTCCTGATATGGTCCTGTTGATGGTAGTCAATGTTGTAGTCTGATGTCTTCTATGAAATAAGCCTCCTTCAACATTTCATACATCAGTCGAGATGGCGCTATTTTGCCCAGGAGTGGAGCATATAGCAGAGTGAAAGAATGGTCAGATCGAGGGTGGGTTATATGTTGGTTTGAAATTGTACTTCTTGTATTATATGGTATAATTATATAATAATGTATAATACATATGTAATATATGTGTAGATATATATATATATATATATATATATATATATATATATATATATTATAATATGACGATGCAAGTGAAATTAGCAATATTTACGTTTTTCCGGTTGAACGTTTTTTAACTATCTCTTACAGTTTATAATTTGTATAAAGTTAAATTAGGTATGACATAAGTGCTGAGGCTTTCACGGCCGGCGTCGTCAAATACATTATATACGTCTTCCGAGCTTGTAGGCCGTGGTCCGACGTTTCACCGATAACTGCATAGGGCATCATCAGGATTACGAACTTGAGAACTCCTGAGTCCAAGACTCAAGATTCGAAGTCTTCCAAGATTCAGTCTTGGACTCAGGAGCTCTCAAGTTCGTAACCCTGATGATACCCGACGCAGTTATCGGTGAAACGGCGGATGTTAAACTAACAGGACCATGGCCTACAAGCCCGGAAGTTGTATATAATGTAGTTAAATTAGGTATAATGAAACGCATTTCACAGAAAATTCACAAATAAAGTTAAAGATACGTTAAACGTGTGGTATCTTATAGAAAATCGTGAACAATTCTTAATAAAATTAAAAATATCGAAATTTGTGCAACTTAAAGTATAGTTTACATTTTTCCTGCAGTTCGCTATTCACAAACACGTACACTCCCACATACAATCTCCCAATTTTCAGGATACCTCAAAAACTTTGTTCTGGTAAATATTGACACCGAATTTTTTAAATAATAGAAAACTTTCTGTACTTCCTATAGATAAACGCTAGACAAAATACAATCCTAAATGTACGCATAAACTTCCGAGACCTTCATTTTGTAACGAAAATGGTGCTGAATGTTATTTGTATATTATTATTGCTGTTATGATTGTCAACATCATTAATTCGTTTGTAAATGTATGCACAACTGTTGAAATGCCTGCATTGGTTAGTAGATTTAGGATTTGTTCTAATTAATACAAACATTACACCGATTACAAAGGTATATTCAGTATTGTTTTAATGCTTCGTTTAAAATGTTTATTGACGTGACTTTTATATATATTGATGATTTACTGCACAGATGCACAACACAAAAGTAAAAACTTAAGAAATACTATTCATAGGTATGTTAAGGATTTGAAAGCGGAAAAATTATGTTTACATCTGGTGTTACTATTGATTTTATTTACATTATTGTTGGTTGATGAGAGATTAACTCTTGTAACAACAATTTTAATAATGCCTTTCGCTTGTGTACTGCAGTTTCCTTATTATTGATGCATAAGCCATGTTCTGTTCTACATTTTAGATACAATGCAACATTTTTCTTTGTCTTTTTCTTACTTTATTCACAGTTTTGAGATATAGTGCGACGTAAATAAACCTGAACCGTTATAATAGGCCATGATCTCCCATTGAAAGCTCGTAGAATATAGAAATTTATTTTATTAATCTCAGTGGCTCTGGGAGAATGGACAACACCGACAATTGTTGACACTTGACAGTCTTCAATGTGCCATTTTCTCTTATACGACACTGAAGTTTATATGAGTATTTTCAATACATTTGTGGAGCAGCTGGATGATATCGAATTGAGAGACGGCTAGTTCCAGCAAGATGGGGCAACGTGACATACATCTAATGATACCATGAAACTTGTGACCAGTTTCTTTGATAATCGAATAACCTCAAAAGTTATGTGGCGCTCCAGATCCCCTGACCTAACCTCACTGAATTTTTTCTTGTGGGGTATCTAAAAATACAGTGTACAAGAATAGGCCACGGACAATTGATGTTCTCAAGGAATCCATTCGAACCGAAATAAGTCACATTGGCGAGGATACTCTCCGTAAAACTTCAGAGAATATGGTGAGACGAATGCAAACATGTATAGATGCTGTGGAGGACACTTCCAACATTTTCTCTGAGATGTAAATAGTGTAATGTGATCTCCCAATTGTGTATTATGCTCTCCCAAAGTTGCACGTGTGTCCTATTATTGCTTCAAAAGTTATGGCTTATTGAAATGGTTCAGGTTTATATGAATCACACTGTACTATAGTATAAATAAATAAAACACATTAACCTGAGTTATTATTCACTTTTTATGGAAATTGGAATTATTCTTTCCCCTCTCCCTCTATCTCTCCATGTGTGTGTAATGACATAAAAAACAAAAGACGTGACGAATATTAAACCTGGTAACTCAATCGTCTTCCAAAAATGCACGCAAAAATTTCCAGTCATGTTCTTTGTCGCAAACTACCCTTTAGTTACATAGAATATTTTTCATTATTTTTTTATTTCCTCAAAAATAGCTTTAATGATTTTAATAAAAGGACTTTAAAGTATTTACATGACTAACAAAAGATGCATTGACTTTTCTTTGAAGTCTTTCTTGGAAGTCCTTTCAGTTCTGAATGAATTTTTACAAAAGCCTACCTATTTGTATAAACAACAATTATACCAAATTTAAGTTAATTGGTGGAAATTAATCATTTCTTCACACTAGCCGTATATAGCCTAAGGTTTTGGATGGATAGAGTCAACTTCAAAAATGCAATACCATGGCAGGTATTTGAACCACGTATCTCCTGGTTTCCGTCCAGTCGCTCTTATCCATTGAGCTACCATGGCCAACGTGACGACCTGACATTAAAATATTTACCGGAAAAAGAAAATATAAATGAGTCAATTAGATAATTTAATGTTGGCCATGGTACCTCAATGGGTAAGAGCAACTATACGAAATCCAGGAGATCCATGGGCAAATCCCGGCAATGGCAGTGAATTTTTCAAATTATACCTAAGTTTTTCGGCATGAACTAAGTTAGAAATATTTGAACTTTATGTAGCCATTCGCTTAGTTCTTTTGGTGAAATTTCAAAGCCACCAATTTATTTATATTGACTGCACAGTTTAAAGATTTGACTCACTTCAGCCTTCTGCCTCCCCCCCCCCTTAAATCTACAAAGAAGTGCCTAATTATACAGTAAAACTTCTCTAAAAGGGAATGCGATCGTTCCGATACTTATTTCCCGTTTACACAGGTTTCCGTCTAATAGAGGGTTGTGTTTGAATACAAAGAAATTACAAAATAGTTACACAGGTTTACAGAGAAGAAATAATATAGAATGAAGTGTAAATAAAATAGGCTGATATGTATTATGTACTATATTTTCAACTTATATACAATATTTGTAGTTTATCACCTAGTTTCTTTATATATTTTAAATGTTCCATTTTCAGTCTATAACTGTCTGCATACCAACATCATTTGCTTCGCCAGAATGAGAATTCCTTCAGTACTTGCACTAACGTATCACTCCAACACAGTACGACTTAGCTCGTGATACCTACTCTGCAGATTTTTTGATATGTTTCACATGTCCTGCTGTTCCACTTAGCCACTCATATTTGTTATTTTCTTTTTCAAAATGTCATAAATCTGAGTTTCCCTCATTTGAACAACACAGTTAATTCTTTAGCTGGACGTTTGTAACCTTAATTTTTTCCCTCCAGTGATATTCCCTTATGTTTTGAACTCATTTTACAGAACTTTTGTACATACAAACTATGTTTTTAAAAATCACCGAAGTTCACAGTTTTCTTCCACTCGTACTTGATCACTTGTGAGAACGAAAATGAGAATGGACACTACAAAACAGCTGTTTTGGAAGAGAGTTAAGAGAGCTAAAGGTTTGTTATGTCCTTTTCCTCGAAGGATTACAGTTTATGACTTTATCGGTGCAAGCACAGTTGTGCTCAAAATTGTACTTTTAAAATACGTGTGTTGTAAACAATTAAATAAAGTAATTCGTTTTAATAATATTATTTATTCAAACAATTTCCGAAAAAAAGGGTATCCATTTCAGCGTTAGGCATCTTCCGGCTTAGACTATAATAGTACATGGGAAACAGCTGCGTTCCGAAACTTATTTTCCGTTTTTCCAGGTTTTCGGCATATAAGAGGTCCCTTATAAGCAGGTTTTACTGTATTATTTTGGCAAAGGTTTATCTTGATTAATATTAAGTGAATAGAAAATTAGCTTCTACAAGATTATTGCGTAGATAATAATGTAAAAATAAATAAAAGAAGGCTCTACTCTGAAAAGAGAGGAGAGGGGAGCCGTTCCACAGTGTTTTTTTTTTTTTTTTTTTTTTTTTTTTTTTTTTTAATTTTGCGTCCTCCAACGTTAAGTCATATCAGACAATGAATGGAAAGGGTGAAATGATGCTCAACTGAGTCCAGGGTCCATAGAGCTTAGAGCTACCCGACATTCATCTTTCAGGATAAGGGAGAACCCCGGAGAAAACCTTGACCGAGATTCGAACTCGGGACCTCTTTAACGTGAGCCACGCTACCGAGGTGGGCACAGCGGGTTCTGCTGTATTTTTCTTCTATCTACATAAAATATGTTATGGAGAAACTGATTCGGTTGCTTCAGGACATTGCTTGACATGACGAACGCACCTACTGCATTGCCCCAGAGTAGAAGGCGATTAGCCGTGACTTGAGGGGAACCTGATGATGACGTATAGTCCTGGCAACTCGATGAGAACGTCTACACTTGACGCTACTCGCTTTTTATTACTATTCATGGCGATTGTTATAAATCGATTCGTCGCACTTGATATGTTTCCAGTTAATTATGTAGATTGCTTCGTAACGCTTGTGCCTCTCTCGCTTTCACACCACATTCATCACAGGGAGCGAAGGGCTGCCAACCCCTCTGTTAAAATACTAGACCTAAACATTACTCGTGGAGCGCCTCTGCAAAAATATTTCCGCCGACAGCATTTAAAGTGTTGTGGAAAGACAGAAGCTCTTTGACTAGGTGGCTTAATTTCTAGCAAGTTTGTATGGAATATTTCTTGGATTAGTTCCAGTCATCTCTGAGCAGCAAGAATGGAATTGAAGTTCATTATAAAAAAACAAAAACAACCCTTAAATATAGGGCCGTATTCCTAACAAACAAAAAAATGGGAGACTCATCTAAAAAATTTTCCAGCTGCTGGAGAACCGATCAGAATGCTGCACTTATAGATTCGCTTTCCTGCTTTCACTTTCTTCTCGGTCAGCCAGCCAGGTGAAAAGATTAGATAACAACGTTTCGGGAGTGTGCATCTCTCCCATCATCAGGATATTTATAAAAAGTTATAACCATAAATGAAACACTGGATATAACACAAACATAAACAAAGACAAACCACAATCAAAATTCGCATTCCTGAACAAAAGACTGTTTTCAGTAAATTAAATGTCAGGTCAGGAGATGGCGCGAGTATAGAAAATTGTGTCAAAGAAACGTAACTACTGAACTTGATTATCAAGCTGTACTGATCTTTACTTTCTAATTCGACGGATTTCCATTTTTAAGGCCGGTTTTCAAGAGGAGCGAACTGAAATCCAGCATCACGATTAAGCGTGCTAATTTCAGAGGAAATCGCCAAAACCTCCTTAATTCTCCGCTCCCAGTAACTGTTGCATTTTGCCAAGATGGTCGTCTCCCAAAAATTAGCTCCATGGTCGTTATTAAAACAATGATCAATCAAAAATTATCAAAACAACCAGGACCATCCACAAGCCACCTCCGAAGATTAAGCATCTGTTGAGACTGGTGAAAGATAAACTGGACTTCCAAGTTCCGGGAGTGTACCGCATTCCCTGTGAATGTGAAACACCGTATATAGGACAAACCGGAAGGACCATCGCTACTACAATAATCAAACATGAACGGAGCATTCATTTAATGGAACCCGAGAAGTCTGGGCTGGCAGAGCATTGTTTTGATAACAATGATGCTGGATTTCAGTTCAACTTTTCTTGGAAACCGGCCTTAAAATGTAAATCCGTCGAATTAAGAAGCACATATCAATACAGCTTGATAATCAAGTTAAGTAGTTACGTTTCTTTGACACAATTTTCTATACTCATGCCATCTCCTGACCTGGCATTTAATTTACTGAAAACAGTCTTTTGTTCAGTAATGCTAATTTTGATAGTGTTTTGTCTTTGTTTATAGCTGTGTTATATCCAGTATTTCATTTGTGGTTATAACATTTTATAAATATCCTGATGATGGGAGAGATGCACACTCCCGAAACGTTGATATCTAATCATCTGTTCACCTGGCTGCCTGCCCGAGAACAAAGTGAGCGTATTCTTGCCCAGGAAAGCTTCAGGTCTTATTTGCCTTCCTGCTTTGCTTGTCCTCAGCATGTCTATGACTTTTTATACATTCTATCATGTAATTCTCTGGGTTCCACATGTGTACTGGAGGTCCGTTAACAGTAAAAATCAGAGATGAGAGATGACTACAGAAAGAGTTGACACAACTGAGTTTGCTGTGTAGTGTTTCGTCCTGTCCATTTTCAATTTGCAAACTCAGAAGCTTAGAAAAATCCGAATACGGTTTGCTATATTTCGATACAAAATATGCCGTGCAAAACACTTTCCTCGTACTGTTAGAGATGTTAATTGGGCACCATTAGTTACTCCACTTGGACCCACAAAAACTCCACTCCATTCCTTAGAAGTATACCCACCCTGATATTTGTTTACTTTTAAATTTTGCGCGTTTTTACAAACTAAGCACCCAAATTTGCCTATCTTGGACACTAACCACTCATACTTTGTCTGAATGCACTCCACGTACTGTCACTCCAACATACAGGATAATCGGGCGAGTTTCCGGCCTCCAAAAAGCTAGACATTATTTCCCTGGTTTGAATTTGATTGTAAGTTTAATTTATTTTAGAAGCATTTGGAGAACATTCAGTGACAGAGGAAACCGCGAATTTAGGTTTAGTACCAGGAACGTATTTAAGCGCGGTGTCCAGGGTGTCCCCCCTCAAATAAATTATCATTTCAAACTTTTAATAAATAGTTGAAATAAAACTTGTTTTAAAATAAATCGAAAAAGTTTATTCAAGCTTCTCATCTTAACGTCTCTATTCACTGTCAGGCAAACATGAAGTTATTTAAGAGATAAACGAAAAGTTACTGCACAGCAATTGCAGAACTCGTCAAAATACACAAATAATGTCAATTACAATAATGCATTGCGAAGTTAACCAATTCCGATATATTATAATTTGTTGATTAGAGTTCCCAGATACTTACTTAAAGGTATGTAATTTGTAACTTCTAAGTTCCTATTCCCCTTTTTAATTCAAGGAGATCTAATACTTCAAATGCATCAATCAGTGGTTCGCTTTTTAAATATCTGATTACTGATTACGTCACTTTATCCCAGGTATAAGAACAAAAAATGTGCAATGTGCAAGGTCTTTCTACAGACTTTATCCAAAGAAACAAGACAAAAACAAACTTTTCTAAGAACAATTTGTAGAAACTTGGGTGGAGAAAGTCATGTGAATATAATATATTACATGTGTTTTTATTTTTTACAAACATAATAAAAACACGTCCCTGATTAATTATTGATTAAAAGCAAATAATTCAACGTAGAGTTTTGGATCCCCCCGGAAATCGACTTCCAAATACGTGCCTGTTTAGTACCTATAAAATAATCGAATATAGTACGTTTCATAATTTAAGGGAAAAAAGCTATAACACCAATAATATTCAATATTGAAACAATAGTTTATAGCACTTTATAGAAATCTGTCATATTCCAGATTGAAACAACACAGAACTTCTCTCCGTATCTAACAGTAGACTGACAAGTGAATTCAAGGGTTTCTAAAGGCTTAAATATTGGTCGTAGAAACTTCTACACAATGCAAGAGGAGTAGGCTCAAATTACAGTAACTTCGACACGTAGCACGCTTTACCCGCCTCGTGTGTATTGCTCTTTTTATTGCGATGTTTGTCAAGTCCGAACCCCAAGCATGAAGGCAGAAACCTATCGCTAAACTATTCACTCAGAATCAACCCTCCTGCAAATAGTATGTGGGTGTAAGTTTAATGTCATATCTTAAAATTACGACGTATATTGGAAAATGTATTAACATTAATTTCGACTTACTACTATTGTAACTTATTACTATAAGTCTCTCAGTATTTTGAATTTTTTAATTAAGAAAAGGGATGAATTAAAAAAAAAAGTATAAATAATATTAGTAAGGGGACTACGTTCCCCCTCCGAAAAATAGTGGTGGGACGCCGTACATCCGCGTTCATCCTCCACTATGGCCCTGCTTAAATACTCAACAATACAGAGAAAGCACTGCGTCCATAGTAGTAGTGGTGGAGCTTTAGGGCGCACAACTGCTAGGGTTATTAGCGCCCATACACTGCGTCCAAACTCACCATTAAAAGCGAAACAAAAGCATGAGGAAAAACATAAAGTTGTTTGTATAAGTAGAAAAGAACGTTTATATAATGAAACTAATAACGTATTATACATAAATCAGACACCGTGGTATAAAACGGAGAGTTTTAGGAAGGTTTTTCCCTTAGCTTCAATAACAGAAAAAAGTTTATTCCCATAATTTGACGCACCTATAGGAAGTATGTGCATGCAGTTCATTATCTGCTGTGATTGGGGGGTGTTATGACTTAATTGGTTTACGATATGTAGCTTGGTAAAATTATATTATTTAGGTATGAAAAATAGTTGACATGCATACCATAATCTGAGTATTATTTATTTTGTTTATAACATAACTCTTATATTAACGGCTTAAAATTAAAGTATCTCTGCCGAAAATGTATTTAATGTGACTATAATCATTTTTAATTATACAACAGGTGGCCCAAATCCCCCACCCTCCGTATAAGTAATTATCCCTTCATGCGTTAAAACAGTTGCTGAATGCAACGAGGAAATTCACGCATTGGCGTGAACGAACTATGAGCTAGTTCAGCCCTTGGAACTAGCTCATTTCTTTCAGAAAAGAACCAAGTCCGCTCAACGCCACTGCCTTGCATTTAACTGGAACTGCAACTCTTTTAAGACACGACAAGATATGTGCTCACGTCGAAGACGGGGCAGTTAGGCCACCTGCTATATATAATTTACCCTTTACAACATTTTATCACCAGGTTGTCAGTGAGTTAAATAATTTTTTTTATTTTTTTGGCCTTTGGTTGTCAAGGATTATTTAGCTATCACTATGGCATATTTCTATTAAATTCACATACACGCATTTGCTCTACCCTCCATAGAGTCTGAAAGTATAGATGTGAAAGTGAAAGTAAGCTAAATGGAGAAAACCGTCAGTAATCTAATCTAAAAGGATGAAAGAGTAAACAAAGATCAAATGTAACATCATTTTTTGATGTTACCTTAATGTTTAAACCTCTTGTGCTGATATTTTTCAAAGTTGTAACTTCTTTAATACTAAAGTAAATTATTTACTTCTCCATATAAGAGGCGTATTGTACATTTATCCTCTTCCTCCCTTTCATACATTTAGTCTAGCTTCTCTCACTGTCTTATTACATACATCCTTTAATTGTATAATATTCGAACAAGTTTCTGTACCCGAGACTTTGAAATATTCTGTTTCTCTCTGAAATATTTTCTAAAAGTTTGAACTTGCTTCACTCTCTATGTATCCGTTTATTACTCAATCCGCTTTCATATAGAATTTTTCGTAAACCCTGAACTTAATCTATCCTATCTCAGGTTCATTCCTGCATAATTAACATTGCATCAGAAGGAAGACCAGCTAATAAAATTTTTAATTAATTTCTGGTCAGTTTATAGATAGAAATTCCCAGGTTCTCCTGCACTAGTGCCCTAGTTTTTCGGGTTAGGTTAGGTTACCGTGGTTATGTTTAAGAGGGGTGCTGGTAGTAAAGTGGTACTCACCGCGCTTGAGCTTCTCCAGGGGCTCGTGGTGCAGCACAGTTGGAGCACAGGGCACGTGGTGATGTGCAGCAACGGCAGTGTCGTGCACGGGATGGTGGTGGTGATGATTGAGACCGAGGACGCTACTAGCCGCCGCCGCGGACATGATGCCGGCTGCCGCAGCCGCCGAACTCACGGCCACGTCATGTCCGCCGCCGCCGCTCGCGTGGTGGTGATGATGATGGTTGGAAGCGGCAGGGTGTTGGTTGTGGTTCGCCTCGGAAGTGGTGACGCCGGACACGAGGTCCTGAAGACACAGGCCCCCCGTGTCCTGGAGCGATTCCATTCGCTCCATCATCTGGCCGCGGAGTTGTGCGGCCAGCAGATTTACCGTGGACACACACTCCACTTCGCGACTCCAACCTTCCTCCACTTTCACTCCACCATCCAGCTCCGGGCTGCCCCTCTGTAACAACATTCACTTTCTTTCAGAGAAAGGTCCTGCTACCCTACAGTACTATCTCTTACTTAACTCAAGATCAAATGAATCTGCAGAGAAAGTAGGGAAATATTAGCAAAAAATAAGGTTAAAATAGTTAACAAAAATGTGAGGAAAAGCGGAGAAAATACAAAAAAGAGGCAAAGATGTGTATATAAAAAGTAATACACTTTCCTAATATATATAAATTGTGTAAATTTTATATAAATTTAAAGAAAATAATAAATTATTAATTCATACTAGGAAAATATGTATCCCAACTGAACTGGCCTAATTTCTTTCTAAGTTGATAAATAAGAAGGTATATTTTTGGTCAATTTAAACATAGTAAAGCTATCAAAACTTATATCTATTACAATATTTCACTAACGTGTAAGGGTACACGAACTAAGTCGTCTGGTATTACAAACGAAAAAATTGCTCCTTTTGGATTCTTACAATGGACGGGCTGTTATTATTGTATATTTAACTACGAGGAAATAAGGATTCTACATGAAAATTTGTCAACATTCCTCTAAAAACCACAAAATCCATGAAATAATATATTCGATATAAGTGTATGTTTATAAAATATTAAACAGCAATCCAAAGATAGAAAAAGAGTTGAGGAATATCATATTAGATATGGAAAAGAGTTTATAATTAGATATTCTATCAGTTTGGGGCGTCAGTCGTGAAAGATATGGTGGTCTAAAGTGAAACGAGAGCAGACTTTTCAAAATGCAATAGAAATAATGCTCTGTATTACACGTGTGTTTGTGTGTGTTTTCTCTCACGTAGAAATGTATGAACTTGGGAAGTTTACAGCCAAACTGAAGTTTGTACCAGAGCAGCATTTGGAAATTCAGCCAAAGAGCTAGCGAATCACTTTTATTATATTTTATTGACCAAAACTCTACCTGCATATTGATTTATAAAGAAATCCAGCCTGCCGAGTTGAGGTGTTTTCTTTATTAGAACATCTGTATACATCCCATGTATGGATCCATTGTTGTATACCTACGAGTATTTACTTTCATTAAGCTTAAGCGCTTGAAGTAAAGAAAGGATTATCTTCCAGCAAAAATTTCGACATAGAGCTTCCATTAGAAATATACTTTCTGAGATCCTCTAAACTCAAAACAAATAATTTAATTAGTTTTTATGCTATCTGACTACAAAAGTCAAATATGCATATTCCATATTACCAAGTTTTACGTTTATATCGGGCATCTTTCAAGAATGCAAGGCGAAGATCTTCAGGAGTCACCTAATAACCTCAGCCATTTTACTTTTATTGCAACGATGATTATTCTCAACAAATCACAAAGATATAGGAACATTATATTTTACTTTTGGTGCTTGAGCTGGTATACTAGGAACATCATTAAGAATCTTAATTCGAAAGGAATTTTATCAATATTTCTATTTACACCTAAGGGATTATTTTGGGATAATTTTATCTTTGAATATATTTATAAAAATTAAAACTTTATTTTAAAATTTCATTTATGAAATTTATATTTTTATAAATTTCCATATTTATTTAAATTTTATTTATTAATTTATTTATATATGGCCGCGGCCATGGCTGAGTGGTTAGACCGCTTGGCGCTCACCTAAGTCACCCGGGTTCAATCCAAAGCGACCGAAAGTGTTATTTGTGGTGGACAACAAGCTGTGGGGTGGGTTTCCTCCGGGTCCTCCGGTTTCCCCCGCCATCACTCCACCCATTGCTCCATCATACATTCATCCCAGGCGTTGGGCCAACCGCCCTCAACCCTGATCTCATCTATCAGGTCAATATGCTTTGGCTCTCTCGATCTGAGGGAGCCTAAGCGACTCCTAACACCAGCAACGGTGAGAAAGAGAGACAAACATATTTATTTTTATATTTTTACAAAATAATGTTATATTTACAGTAATATACAACTGCTTTATAAACAATGAATTTGCATGGAAAAATAAGCTTGTGGTTTTTCTCGATACCTTTTAAGAATTTCACATATTGGCATGATAAATAAAATCATCTTAAGAATTTGAAGAGGTAGAGCACTACTTCAGCCTTCCAATTTAAGTCAAATTTCAGTTGCACCAGAATTCGCTGAATTATTAGCTGTTGTTTATATGCATTTAACCAAAACTAAAATATCTAGGTTTGCTTATTATAAGCTCTTACTAAGAATGCATTTCTTCATCATTTCCAAACTTTTAAAATGTTTATTACCATATTATCATCTAATCAAAAGCATTTACATCCATATTTATAACGATTAACCGGAAATTAGACTGAAATGCATGTATGAACGGCATGAAGTAACTGTAAAAATAAATACATATGGTAGAAAAATAATACATACGTATCAAATTTATTTACGGCTCTTAAATTTATCAACACCAGCAGATTATTTAAATAATAAGCTGACCCGTCATACATTTCTCAAAGAAAATGGTGCTTCCAGAAGTACTTACTCATTTAGTCTCACGGTGAGACAGTAATTTTCTCCATAAAGCGTATTTTTCTCAATTAACTCAAAACATTATTTCCGCCTACCTAGTTACAATAATAGATACATTCGTGATAGGTATGTTTAAATATGAGGTATACATTTCATGATTTCATAGAAATATAAGCATAGAATAACAGAAATATTACCACTGGTCATTACAGGAAGTCTACGAAAGGAATAATTAAAACATGCACACATTAAGTTTTATAGAACTTCCATGTCAAAGCCTTTCAGTCCGTCAGTTATTTATAAAGTGTGAGAGAGGGAGAAATTCCACATGCATATTTGAAAACATTATATACAGTTAGATATTTCTACTTTAAATTTATTTAAAAAATTGAAATTGAGTGGCTAAATCGTTTATTTTAAAATACTGAAATTGAATTTAAAAAGAAGCTTCGGCGATGGAGATATTCGAAGTATATATTTAAAAACACGATAAGAAGTATATTAAGTACCACTATATGTACTCATGAGACAAAAATCTCACCAACGTTATTAAAGACGAATTATATTAAAAACTATAAAATAATGAATGTAGTATGGATAGAGTCAACATGAAAAATTCAATGTCATGGCCGGGATTTCAACCACGGATCTCCTGGTTTCCGTCCAGTCGCTCTAACCCATTGAGCTACCCTGGCCAACGTGCCGTCCTGACATCAAATTCCTTATTTGACTCATATATTTTCCTGGTAAACCACTAGGGGCTCTGTTATCCGAGATACACCGTTTGTG
This sequence comes from Mantis religiosa, assembly GCA_030765055.1. Taxonomy (NCBI): domain Eukaryota; kingdom Metazoa; phylum Arthropoda; class Insecta; order Mantodea; family Mantidae; genus Mantis; species Mantis religiosa. The sequence goes on along the minus strand of CM060955.1, from coordinate 130,028,264 downwards.
GCGACTTACTATCGTAAGTACTTGAGCCCCAGGCTTCATCGTTTAACTCTTATTATTTAAGTTAATTGGTGGAAATTAATCATTTCTCCACACTAGCCATATATAGGCTAAGGTTCTGTATGGATAGAGTCAACATGAAAAGTCCAAATGGAGTGTTTATTTTTAGTGCTTTTTTATAAAGTGTTCATGGAAAAGGCTGCCGTGTTTGTTTCTCTATTGTCCTTAATATTATTTAATTAAGTCAATAAATTCTCTTTTAGAATGTTTATACAGCTATAAATAAAAAGTTCAGACAAATGGATTTTTCATAAAACGTGATAAACTGGAATTTTGAATACCATAAGCGTTTTTGAAAGTAGGTACGGTTTATTACACATAAATTGAGTTACATTTGGCTAATTACTGAGGATAACATGGTAATGCTAAATATAGGCATTCCATTGGAGAGGGGTTTGTGACACCAGTTTTCACCTGTGCTTCCCCCTGGATTTGGTAATAACGCTGATGAATCAGCAATACATGCACTTTGAAACAAATTACAATCGGTATATGCTGCAACAAACCACGTATGAAATACTTCTCCAAATCCTAATCAATTTTATCCTAGTCACCGATGAATTTTGTGCAAGTAACGCCTTGATTAGCGATCAAGTTATTCTGTAAACTTCAGTAAGTTATATTTCTGAAGTCTTTCATAAACTTCGGATCTTGCAACTGATATTACGTACGACAAAAATGGAGTGTGCAATTATTAGAGAACAGGTGATGACGTTTCTACTTTTACAATGATTATTTTTGGAAAATAGAGTCAGAGACCAGCTGTGATTTCAAACTGAAGTGAAGCTGTGGGAATGAACAAGACAAAATGTCTCTCCTGATATTAATACCCACTATACATTGCCAACTTTGCTTTTAAGAACACGTGTCCAGGATTATTCATGTTCTATTCTCTTCAGAAAGACACTTTAGATTCAATATGCTAGGTCTGTTCTGTAACCTATTGCAGCATTCATCAGTAAGTGATATTTCATTCGACTGTTTAGTTCAAACTATACTCTTTGAGCAAATGTGAGCTTTTAAGTTAAAGCAAATTAATATTCTTCAGAGTTATAAATAAGGAATAGTTTTCTTTAGGTTGGTTTATTAAAACGTTTTGAGTATCTTATAAAAAACCAAATTGTATTTAGTGTATTAAACTGGCTATTAGAGATCACATCGCTATCAGATCAGATCACTAGCTCCTTTTAAAGTTGCATCAACTTCCTCATATTGCAAAATTGCTTTATAACCAAGAAATCTGTTATTCAAATTGTGAAATTTTGTTTGTTAATTGCTGCGTTCTTCAAATATTGTTGGTTGTAATTTTTTTTAAATATGGGCACTTAAGGAAAGCATTTGCATTTTAAAGTTCAGAAAAAAGGTCACTAATTTATTGCTCTCATAAATTTAATATTAATTATTTGTGACTAAAATGTGAATGAAACTCCTGAAAACGTAGGATAAAATTTCGAAACCAACGTAAGGTAAATATAATATTTTAATACAAAGGGTATGTTTCTTGATCTGTCTTAATTTCTCTCCCTAAAAGGTTCCCTTGTTACCTAATGTTTTAATGGCTATATAATCAATATAACCCTCTTCTGCCCATATTTATAGAGGTAAAAGAAATATTGCACACCACTGAAAATTTCGATATTGACATTTCACAAAAATGTATGTTCTGAGATTCCCAATTAAAAACATGCCTTTATATATGGGTGCGTGGTATGAACATACAATTAAAAAGATTCAGAAATTTAATTTTTAAGATCGAAATTTGCCAAAGATGTGAGAGGAAGATTTTGAAGATTAACCTGCTATTCCTAACTACAGTTAACATGTAATTGAGCGTTTCAAAAGCTTTTGGCGATTTTAATTAGAAATATGTTGAGTTCTTGAGTTCTTTGCTCATACCTTGTAAAGTCTTATTCATTCTACTGAGTTTAGTAAACTGGTAAGACATATGTAGATCTCTCTAAAACACGTGTCATGTTATAATTTTTTGTATTATCTAACCATTTCTGATATATTTACTACAATTGACTTAAACTTTTAATTTCTTGAAGTTTTAAATCACCAGTTTGACCCATTTATACCGCGCCTTTAACTCCAATGTTCAAATCGGCGGCCGTTCTTCTTTGTAACTTCTCGAAGGTGTTAACTCGTATTCGTTGGGTTTTAATCATTAGATCACTCACACATTCTCACTCTCATTCATACTTCCAGACTCTGGGGAAGCTAGGGAATTATTTTGGTTGGAAAAAAGTCCACACTTTCAACTGGAAATCGAACCGGAGACTCCTCGCACGGCAGGCACCATCACAGAAGGCACCATCACGGCAGGCACGATATAGAAAAATAATATTGTAAGAAACTGTTAAATAAAATACATTTAAAAACCGATAAGCTTTACTCAAATGATTTTTGTACCCTTTATTCAACAAACCTTCTTGCAGTAATTTAGTCTTCTGTTTATTTTATATTAATGGAGATAAACGTTTGTTGAAATGGTTTTATTACATATTTTACAGGTACAATGGAAATAGGGTTATACAGTAGGTTTAAGCAAGACTTTTAAGAGATGGTCATGTGTGATAGCTTTGAAATACCCTTATATTTGCATGAACAGAACATAAAACATACAAATAACAACTTCCTATTTTGAAAAAATAAAAGTATTGGAAGATTCAAACACATAACAACGAATAACTCGGAAATGGTTAACTAAAAAACGTATTAAAATAAATTTTGTATCTTAACAGGATTCAATTTTGCAAAGTAAGTTTTCGTCTATCTCTTACTGTTTGCCAGTTATGAAAAAAAAAAAAATCGAGAAATATTCCCACAAAATTATGGGAACTTCTCAAAATATTATGTTCATCCAAAATCGTTAGTGTCATTTCTGTGAAAATAAGGTTTTCAAAAAGTGGTCCATCTATAGGGAGGCCCGGAGGGGGCGATTTCATTTTAAATCTGCAGGTCGCGTTCCTTGGAAGATGTAAACATTTAAATTCAAAGTATTGTATTTAACCGTCTTTTCCTTTTGAATGACTTTTCATAGATACGCATACACAATGGAACTTTTCCTAAAAATACTTTTTGCAGGTAAGCATAATGAACAAAGCAATTAGTTAATATTAAAATTAATGAAATTTTGATGAACAAAAGCCTAATAAGAGTTTTCATTGCAAAAACCGAAAATTACTTCAGTAAGCATTGAGCGTACAAATCCTATAATTCTAAACAATGAAACAAAATAGGCAAATGGACAAGTGCTCTATTTACCTATCCTGCCCTACGACTGTACTGTCCTGTTTGACATGATATTTCTAGACACCCTGGCCATACTGTAGCCTCGAGAAATCGAAACCAGAATTTAAACGAGTAGTGTCCTGTAAGGTATGTAGAAAGGATCAGTAAGACTTCTTCTGTGGCCAAGGTTCTGACATTTTAATTGAGAATATCCGAGTTCGACTCCTGGCTGAAGTGGAGAACTTGTCTTAATTAAAATAATCATTCCCTTTATTCCATAGAATCTGGCACAAGTTTTCATTAAAATGTTTATTTAACATAATGTATATCCTTAATTGGGATTTATATTTTTGTATACTAAGATTTTGTTTTTTCAGTTATAGGTACAAAATTGGTTAGAAGTCAAAAGATATTGACAGAATATACGCGGAAAGTCCAGTATATGCCGTTAATTTGCACTGTGAATTGAGCTTATGGTATTCCAAACAAATTCAAAATAATCATTTCTTAAAAAATCAAAAGGAATGAAATTTGCTCCTTATAAAGTGTAGTGTTTGGTGAGGGATTTTCTTGAAAAAATGTATGTCAGATACTTAAAAGACGCTGAAACTAACTAACCTGTTTGATAATTAAGCAACTTTTAGTTTTTGGGTTACCTATGCTGTACACACACTCTCGCAGACCTTTTCTCTAAAAATATTTTGTGCTAAATATGTGCATTTAGCGTGAAATTTTTGGGATAATTACCATAAATAGAAAAGGGGGTAGGAATTAGTGAACATAGTGCTTCGTTGCTACTTTCTCTTTGTGGTTCATTTGTAAATCAAAGAAAACAGTATCAGTATGTTGTTAGTGCCCTGGAATGAGTTCAGTAGGGCCTAATTCTAGAACACTAATTGTATCTTCGGTAATCTCCTTATTTAGAATATAAAATGTGAATTTAAATTTCCTCTAAAATGAAATTAAGACTTTATGCATAAGAGACGAATGACTATTTAAATATCACTTAAATTTACGTTGTGTTGTGTGTTGTGTGTCCCTTTTATTTTTAAAATGTTAACGCTCATGCATGTGAAATCATCAGATGATTATAATACTAAATTTAAAATATAGGATCTATAGGTATAGCATTGTGTAACGTTGCACTGAGAGTACGCGAATGGGAAAGGGACTGCAAGAACAAAACTGGTATTGTACTAATGATCTACTATAATAATGTGCAAATAAGATAATTTATTACAATAATATCTTACCATTAAGCTTTAGGTTATTCGCAATAGCGTACTGATCTTCTACTGTTTTAGCATGTGTGACAGAAAGATATTCGGCAATTGCATTAGCCGGCTGTTAGATGTTGTGTCTGCAGTAGATTGCATTAGAAAGAAAATAATTCGTAGACTTTCTACTACTGAATAGCTCATAAATGAAGCATTGAGCATCTTTTCATTATCAAATTGCTTTTTATTTGTTGAATTAATTAGCTGATTTCTTTGCAGAAAGGATAGAAAGATAATTTTGATATTATTTGCAATGGTTTATTAAGGTTTAAAATAAAAGTTATTTCATTTTTAGAACAAAAATAAAGAGAAGAGGAAGAAAACAAAGAAAATTACCTGATTGATATACTTAAACATTCCTATTAAATTTGGAAACTCTTTGGGCAAATAGAAAAGTAAATGACATTCTGCAATGAAAACAACTATAGAACGTTCCGTGCTCAGAAGGTGATTTTTGTAAAGACGGTTACCCATTTTTGTATTTATATTTGTTTTCATTCTAAATTTTGACGTGAAAATGCAATTAAATACTTTATTTTCCAGTATAAACTTAAATAACTTTGTACTCTTCCCATAAATTTAGTTTTTGCACAAAAGTACCTACAAGAACATTGCGAAAATAGCTTTCATGTTTGTTACATAAAACAGAAATTAAAAATTTTAAATATGGAATGTCATTGTAAATATTTTGTAGGCCCCCTGAAACTAAAAGATGGAATTTTTAAAGTGTAAGTTTGCATATGCTTGTTCATATAACAATAACAGTTGAAAAACGAAAACCTAAATGAATAGAAGATACGTCTTCAAGGCATAGAATTTTACCGTCCTTTAAATAAATTTAATGTAGTAAATTTAGAATTACAATTTCTCATAAATTGCTGTAATAATTTTCGATTAAAATATCACAAACCTGAACAATTGGTATGAAAATAAGCATGTTTTAAATGCTTTTCAAGCAGTTGAAGAGACTATTCATTCTTGTATTTTATGTAATAACTGGAAAATCTTGATGAGAAAGGCAATGGCTTACTTAAAAAAATAATATATAGATATCAAAAATTCTGTCAAATAAAATTTGTTGTGGTACTTCGGTCCAATGTTTTATTCATTTAAATTCGACCATAATATAACTATATTATATAGGTACCTATCGTTATTTGGTTTCTGTATTTTATTTAACATATGTTTTAATGCAGATAAATCCAGGCAACTTATTTTTTATATTATTATATTTAGCTACCATGAACAATGAACGCTGCTACGAACAATATAAGTCCTACATTTCCGAAAATTCCCAAGGTAAATGTTATTGGCCTCAGTGTAAGAAAACGTGAAGATTAGTAGATCATTCTCTAGTAACCCGCCTCGGTAGCGTGGTGGTAGAGTGTCTGCCTCACGTTCAAGAGGTCCCGAGTTCGATTCTCGGTCAGCGTGAGTTACCTAGGTAAGATTTTTCCGGGGTTTTCCCTTATCCTGAAAGACGAATGTCGGGTAACTCTAAACTCCATGGACCCTGGGCTCATTTGAGCATCATTTCACCCATTCCATTCTTCGTCCGATATAACTTAACGTTGGAGGACGTAAATTACAAAAAAAAAAAAAAAAAAAAAAAAAAAAAAAAAATCTAGTAGGCATTTGGACTCATAGGCACTCTTTTTATCATTATTATTATTATTATTATTATTATTATTATTATTATTATTATTATTATTATTATTATTATTATTATTATTATTATTATTATTATTATTATTATTATTATTATTATTATTATTATTATTATTATTATTATTATTATTATTATTATTATTATTATTATTATTATTATTATTATTATTATTATTATTATTATTATTATTATTATTATTATTATTATTATTATTATTATTATTATTATTATTATTATTATTATTATTATTATTATTATTATTATTAATTATTATTATTATTATTATTATTATTATTATTATTATTATTATTATTATTATTATTATTATTATTATTATTATTATATTATTAATATTATTAATATTATTATTATTATTATTATTATTATTATTATTATTATTATTATTATTATTATTATTATTATTATTATTATTATTATTATTATTATTATTATTATTATTATTATTATTATTATTATTATTATTATTATTATTATTATTATTATTATTATTATTATTATTATTATTATTATTATTATTATTACTTATTAATAATAATCATTTTTATGAAAGTGAAATTTAATTTTATAGAAAATTAGACGAGTATCTCTACCAATTCCGAATCATAAATAACACGATGTACCCTTGCATAGAAGAAAACAGAACCTTAGTCACATAATATTTAATTGCAGAAGACTTGATAAACAAAGACTAGCATTGGCAAAAGTTATAGAGGAAGATGGCGCACCATGAATGAGAAGATTGCGAATAATCACCTGAAATGTTTGTAAAATTTGTAGCTTCTATAAATATCACTGACATAGACTGATGCTTTTAGAGTGTAATAAATACAAATTGTGAACTGTATACAATCAACTCGCTATAAATTTCATTATCCTTTTACAGTTAATTTAAAACTATTACATACAACTATAAAGCATAACTTCCATAAATATCACAGACATTTAGAGTGCAATAATTAGAAATTATAAACTCTATACAGACAATTAGCTAAAAAATTATAGACCCAAGTTTCTGTATACAGTGTCTGTAAAAGCAAATTCTTCGCTTTAAATTTATTATAATGTTTAAAAATTTTTAGTTCAAACCTGGACATGAAACTATAAAGCATGTAGTATTACTACATAATGGAGCATGCTGTTGATATCGATATATAAAAAATCATCAACATTGTCATCACTATTGTTACGATCACCATTTTAGGCAGTTCAAAAGAGAAATGTATACCTTATTAATTTAGGTCCAAAAATTGTACAAATGGTTAAGCTGTTTTTAAAATTCGAATGTATCTAGAGAAACGATAGTATTTAATTTAATTGTGTGCCTTATTTCATTCCCTATGTACTGTAATTTGATATCAATTGTCTTAAATTACTGCATAGAACATAGAATATTTACTGCATAGGTACTGCTGATTGGAACATCTGCAAGCGACAATTAAAACTTTAGTATCAGCAACTCCTATAACTATACTTAATTAAAATCAGCATGTTTACAAGTCAAACAATTTAGGTATTATTATTGTATTTGGAGATTTATCTATTAGTTAGACATCATGGAAATCAAGAAGTATTTAAAAATATATTACCAAAACATTTTTATGATATCTGTTTCCATCGAGTAGGTAAAGTGAAGCTTAATAAAAATGGCAATTCTTTATTTTGATTAAATTTTAGAACCATTTATCTCAAGTAGATATATTTAATATAGGTATTTAAAAATATACTTCATTTTAAGCTTCTCTGTTATGGAATCTCTGTCCTAATTATGTTATAAATACGTATAGGAACAATTTCAGTTAAATAAACCAATATTCAAGGAAGTTTCATGAAAACGTCACAGAGATGTACAATTATTCCTACTGGATATCCAGTTTTATATATCTAGATGTGTTAAATTACTTTAAGATATATTTACTTCTCATTTTAATAGTAATTTAAATACAGAATAATGAAAGTGTTTGGAAGCTATGACACAAATTAAGCTAGTTGTGCAAAACAAAAATAAAATGTAATGTCACTCACTGATGTCCAAGTGAATGTCATAGATGAAATCCTTATTTCTTCATCTGCTGTAGACCAAAATAGCACACGGTTGTCGTTTGTTTTTACAGATCACTTCGATATCCTTAGATCACTTCTTCTTTAATCGCTGGCACACGAAAGCAATAGAAATCTTCAGTTTCTAAACTCTGGCACAAGATACTTTTTCCGCGGGTCCTTTTCCCTTTAATTTAATTGTAGGAAGGAGGACCTGTTGTTACTGTATAAAGTCAGGCACAGGATAATCCTATCGCTTAGACGGAAATCCTGGTGGATCAAGAGGTGGAGAGCAGAACAAGGAATAAAAAAAAAAATTAGAAATTGAAAAATAAAACAGGTGTAGCAGTTTTAAGCTCAAGTAACCCCGTTAAAAAAATCACTGGAAAGTTTCCGGCACGGAGGAGTGGGGAGAAAAAGGCGTATATGCCGCGCACATGCCAGGTTTTAAATCTCAATATGTTGTTATGGCATAGCTTAAAACAAAAGTGAGGTTAAACCCGTCCAACACACATACACACATATACACTTAAGTAGCTGAAACCACGACGGCGGTTTTTCGTATGGATGGATAAAAAGAGCTTAAAAGGGCTTTCCGTGGGGATAACGTGTAAAGCTTTTTTTTTTCTTCTCCGTTTGCACCCCCCCACCGAGCGCGTGTATGGGCCCCCCGATATACGCACCACATACACATACACTCACTGCTGAAGCCCTAGGCTTTAGACCCGAAAGCTCTAGTAAAGCCTATAAGAGCTACAGATAGCAGCGGTTGTAGGGGAAGACGTTACCTCCCCTCCATCTCCCACCACTCATGTGCTAGAACACAGCCCGCCACTCTTTTGTTTTTTCTTTCTACCCCTACCACACAAAACACGTGTTTTATATACATACTTCGGTGCGCTAGGCAATTTTTCCTGAGTTTCGGCGACTACAAATATATCTTTGCTGAACTTGCTTTTGTTTGTTTAGGATTCTGAGAGGAGCGGTATCTTTGTCGAGATGTAATCCTCTGGATCTGAAATGATATCCCATCTAATTCCTACCCCCTCCTTTCGGCAATTTGGAACAAAGTGCGTTCCGAATAAAAGCTGTTTGTTAGTCGACTTCAGTTCACTTGGAAGGTGCAAACCAAACCGACAGAGAAAATCATCTGAAAAACTTAATTGCTATTCAAGTGTTTTTGTGTGCGACGTTTTAACGACTGCAGGGATTACCTACCAAGAATTTGAAGTAATGTGGCACTTTCTTGGATTTGTCAGTGGAAGGTTAGAATGTAGACTGCTGTTATATTGGATGTGTTCCTTTTGAAAATGGAGAACAGGATAACTGGAGTACTACTTAACTGCTACTTCTTCCTGTGATTTAGAAATTGTTCTGGTCCATTACAAATGTGTGTAAATATAGGGACATTGCTGTGTAAGTTTAATTAAAGAGTTATTATTTACATATTTATTGACAACTTATACAACCAAAAAGAGAAGTGTAATCTTGAGTCACTATATTTCAAACGCATTTGGATAATAAACTACGAGTTAAGAGTGAATTATGACTTACGTGCGGATAGCTGTGATTGGCTGAAAGGGCGTCCAACTTGCCGACGGATGTATGACAGTTTCAGTACTAAAACACTTCTGCAAACACTAGGTTAAACAAAATCTCTGAGGACGACCGTTAGAATTTCCAAGAGCACATTGATGGTTAAGGTAAAAGACTAACTTAACTTGTATATCTCGATGAAAATTGTTTTGTTTTCAGTGTCACAGGTCACGAGTTTATTTTTCAAAGTGTGTCATTGTGAACACGCAGCAGTATCACCAAGAGAGAAACAAAAGAATCGCGATAGAGCGTTTATCCGCTGTTGTTTTGTTTAGAGCACCACGTGTGTTTTACACACACATGTACACACGTTCACATACACATACATTCACACGTGCGACGTTTGATAGCCGAAGATTAGTCCCACTAGCTGACGTCTTCTCCTTTTTTTCTCCTCCTCCTCCTCCTCCTCCTGCTCCTCTTCCTCCACCTCCACTTGGTCTGTATGTAGAAGTAATACCGGTTAAGTAATCGCCAAGTCCCCTTTTGGCTGGCTGGCCTCTATCTCTTATCCGGCTTATGGCTGTCTGACTCCGAGAGAACCAAGCTTGGGAAAGAAGGTTTTTAGTCTCTATTATAAAAATCCCTTTCCACCATCACTGAGCATCCCTTCTCCTTCCCTCTCTCTCCCACACGTGAGGTGGAGGGGGTAGCATGACGGGCTCTTAGGTCCAGCGCCGGTAGCCAAGGCCGATGATAATGATGATGATGATGACAACCTGACCGAAGTAAACGGCATTTGGAGGAGCAAGCCGCAGGTTTTAGACGGCAACCCCTTCCCCCTTCATCCCTCCTTTGGTTCCCCTTAAAGGTCGTCCTCAAAACCCAGGCTGGCGAAGGCTCGCCGTACAAGCAACCTAATCTTGTCGACTTCCCAGCGCGATTTAAACCCTAAGTCCCAAGCTCTATATATCATCCCTCTAGTAGCCAAGTTCTGACCTATAGGTGGGGGTTGGTATATACACACATACACCCAGTATCCCCTCTACCAGGGGTGGGGACGGTGGATCACGTCGCGCGTGCGCTGCCATGGTTACCGAACGTTCTGCTTTCCCCTCACGGACTTTCGCTGTTTGTAGGCGTGGCTCCCGTGAAGGAGGGGGTGATAAAATGGGAGGGCTTCCACTGCCTCAGAGTTTAAAAGAACAAGTCTTTTTGGTTCATTCTTTCCGTTTGGACGTGTGTTTTTGTAAGGGGTGCCAAAGAAGAAGGAAAATTCTGTTAGCAGTATTGAAATAGTGGAACACTGTCCCCCACTTTCGATTTCAGAGGACGCAAAAACTGTTTCTTAGAATTCCGGAAAGAGTGTAGAAGGCTTCAGCAGAAAAAGAAAGTATTTGTTATTCCAGGAGTGATATCTGTGACAATGTGCATAAGTGCGTGTGACTATTAGTCATTATAAAATTATAGCCTTTATTTTAGTTAAAACTTATATAAACATTACATTTAATATAGAATGAAAAACTAAATTATAGCCGCAATAAGTTTTGAACACACCTCATTTTTTTCTAAAAAAAAAAGAATGTATTTCCGCTTCTGTAAACGTTGTTATAAATTAACATCCATGAGGCACATGTCAGTGCAATATGGAGTTCTGATCAGCCCTTCTCCTACACCAACGTCAGTCTATTTTTTATCATGGAGACTATATAGCTTCTTTTCAAAAGAAGACATGATTATTTTCCTTGGGTTGCAGACGTGCAATAGCCCCGCCTCGACAAGATACCCTACCGACCAATGGCCAAAGAGCGGGGGCGGTGTCTTGGCTAAATACCAAGATGGCGGCGCAACATTGCACCCGCGCCACGCTTTTCATTCAGTTGCGTTGCCGTGATGCGCCTCGCGCTCGTCTTTTGTTCCGCTCGCTGTGGAAAGAGGAAGCCTTCATTTTGTGATTGTTGTGTACCAGGTTTTGTTTTTCTTTCGGCTCTGACAAATGCAACCCTTTCGCAGGGCAATGGATCAAAACGTTAATAACTGTGATATATGAACTCTGCCAGCCAAGAACCTGTTTTAGGGCTTATTGATTTTGCACCACAGCACGTGTAGAGAGAATTGCAAATGGTGCCGGCCATGTATTTACAGCAAACTGTGATTTATGAACCAACTTCGAAAACAAACGCTTCTGTTTTACAACGCTGAAAGTGACATGCTGTAACTCTCTTGATAACCCTCCTATTATGAACTGTGACAGAAATATTTTCTTTCTTTCTTTTTAAGATCTTAGCACTTCGCTCATTACCTACTTAGACTTTATGATGACAAAATTATAATAGAAGTGTGTGTCCAGAAGTTAACTATTATTTGGTAATAGATTAATTTAAACCTAGCCAATATTTTGTTTACTTATTTTAAGAAGCCTAAAACGGGTATTGTAAATTTACATAAACGAAAATAGTAGAAAATGTTTTCTAACCGTAATTTCAGTTTATATGACAGTAGCTTGTGGGGTTTTCTAACTGAAATCAATATCTTAATAATACAATTTTTTCCAAAGTGCCTAATATATTTACTATATATCTAATGAATTTCTGTTATATGTTTTACTAACAGATATTCTAAGTTATGATTAATTAAATTATTTATTTTGTTGCTTGCAGCTTTTACTCGTATTTATTTAGTGCACAGCTTTAGTTTTAGTGCAAAGGTGTCACTCTTATTCGGTGATTATTTTCAGAATTTGTTCAGCAAAACTGATGCATCACATCAGTAACTTCTTAAACCTTGCAAAATATCGGTTTATATTTCGTTTAGTTAATCAGAACATATAAAGACACTAATAACTTATATATTCTTATAGGTATATAACTTATCTAATAACTTATATAGTCAAATAATAATTACTTCTTCAGTAATTAAGAGTCAACCATAATTAACATCTAGACAAATATGAGCAATATGATGATTCAGATATATTTGAAATTCAATTTAAGAAATCGTTAGAAGAATTTCTTTCAATTACAATTGGTATAAATCTGTGATTTGCACCTGCTACTAATTATAAATTGCATTGATCTTTTGTATCTAAGGTAAGGCAATCGCGTCGGTGATGATTTTAAACTTGTTTAAGACATTAGTTTTGGCATGCATAAGCGAAATTGCCAAATGTAATAACTTCTTTTATTAAAATCCTAAAAAAAGCAAAGATGTCTCAAGGATGAATACGAAAAGCTCATGATAAACAAAGTATGGAAAAATAGATACCTACTCGCTCAGATTTATCTACACATACCTACCTACATAACATTTACTTGAATAAATAAATAATTAAGGATGTTATTACATTTTGGAGCAATCACTTAATTATAAATAAGAATTTTATTAATGTTATTTAATATTTTGGTTAAAAGGGATGGATACTATAGAAAAATATTGGAAACGCATTGTTACGTTTAGTTCAACATAAAAAATTATTAATTACTATCATTTTGGAGGTAATTTTAAGTTGTAAATCCAATGCAATCATTAACTTATGCTCATAAATATTAACATTTCAGTAAAGTCATTTTCTACAACTTTTAATTTGTCTGTTTTCATTTTATCATCACATTCTGAAGAAAATTAAACAAAATAGTATCAAATGGAACAGAAGGTTTAGAAGAAATAAAACAACGAAATCTGTTTTGAAGTTTTAAAAGGTTGGCTTGTTCACGTGCGCAAGGGCATTTAAAAAGTCACGTGATGTCGCTTCTCTGCTAATAAATGTAGATTATGAAATTAAACGGTGCAAATACAATAATTAAAAAGTACAAAATAAAAAAAAATGCATCACCTTAAATATCAAATTTGTTTGTTATAGACTTCCATTTCTCGAGTTCTTTTGTTTACACACATACACAGAAAGAGAGAGGGGGCAGAAAGCTTCATAACTGTAGGTATAATTGCAGTGAAATGTTGATACTATACCTGATCTGTTTGCCATAGGTAAGCTGTAGGGAACGAGAACCGTTTTGAAGATATCGCAATGAAAATATTTAGATTGCTATTGTTTAGAAATGAGGTTGTGAAACACTCTTATAGATTTTTTTGATTTTGTATAGGTACAACGTAATTATTCTGATATTATTTCTGTGTATTTATTCAAAAAGATAAGGTTTTCTTCGTGAAAAGATGAACAATATACCTGAAAAGTACATGATTATTTGAAAAATTTATCAAGTAATTAATAAGAAATCGATAAAAAAAATCCTGTTATTTACTTTCAGTTGAACAGACATTACTTTTTTATTGGAATTTTAGTGTAGAATATTTAAGTCTATACTTATTCCTAAAAACACATGAAAACTGTGAGCTTTACTTACCTCTCATCAAATGATTTATACCAGTGAGTCCAATAAATGTTCAATTAAACTACTCAACAAACTATTTGTGGAAGAATACATGTACATATAGGTACTTAATACATTTATTATAATACATTTTATACAATATATACATATTGTTTATATGCAATTGTTGTAAATATATGAGAGTTGTGGAAAAGAGATCGATATACTTCAATTGTAACGCTGTTAGGTTGGTGATTTGTGAAGAAAAAATTTTTGGGATATTTGTATTATTTATAGGTAACTTAAATTTTCGTAGATAGCATTTGGAATATTTTTCATCTTGAATACGCATTCTATAATTGTATATAACTGGTAAACCATATGAGTCAGACAAAAAGATACTGTACAGAAATTCTAGCTATCATTACGATACACATATCATAGGAAATGTATTTCTATGGCATCAACACATAACCTAGATATTCTTTGTTTATTAGCTTGAATTTTCTAATGCTATCCATCACAACGTTTGTTCTGCTGTCGATGTTATTTTGTATTTCATGATCTTTTGCAAAAACTATACCTACAGCTTCTAGAAACAATTTCAAAAGGTTGTTGTTCTATCTAGTTCTAATAAATAGTGAAATAGTTTAATTTCACATTTCGTTGTAGGTACAAGACAGATAAAATACATCAAATCGATATAATGGAGTTGAAATTTCATACTCCTTACAAATCAGTCGCGAGAAACACTGAATAGAAACATTGTTTTAAAACGATAATAGTACAATAGTATTAAAATAAATAGCAATAATAATGGATTTCTGTGAAATTACTGATGTCAAAATAATTGTTTAGAATCTGCTTTTTTATGTCACCTGCTGTGTTGTTTCTCATTCTTAACGTTTACTAATTATTAGTTAAAATTGTACAAATGTTAGAAATTCAAAACGAAGAGGACTTAACAGGTTTTGTCAAGAAACTCAAGATGCACTTTCAACTGTCAAAAACGTCGGTATGTTATTTTATCAAAATTGTTAAACGTTTTCGAGAAAACCAAACATGAAAAAAAGTTTTGAATGTAAGGAGTAGTTAGGCGTAGAGTTTTCTTGAAAATCTTCGTCTACTACCTGAACTTAATTAACTAAGCTTTATATTTATAGAGCTTCCATTTATGAATTTATTTACAGAAAAATTCGTGTGCGTGCGAGCACACAAACATAACCATACAGGGAAAATTGTTTAAACTACCTCTTTTACTTTATCGAGTATTTCCAGAAAAATATTGATATGAATATTTGGTTGGAACAAAATATATTTCTCTACCTAATATCTAGGACTTCATACTAAAATTATCTAGTACCTAAGACCTAAGCCATGGCTATTTCAATGTGACAGTCATTCTTTTCTTCTTTTCATAATCCATCTTGCTTCAAAATAACATAGAATAGGTACGTAATTTAAAGAAGGAAACCTCGAATATGCTAAATTCACGTGCCTTTCTGTACCACTGATCTACAAATGCTTCTTACAAAAACTTATTCCTCCTGCGAAATGTTAATCGAGATAAACTTTTGTAAAAATGCTTTCATTTACGTACTTCGTTCTAGGTACAAAGGGAATATGTCTAGTAGGCTTAGACATATTTAAGCCCTTTAGAAACGCTCATTATGCGAATGGTTTTCAGATGCTGTCGCCTTTGCATGATCACGAGAGAGACAGAGAGGGAAAAGAGGAAAGAGTCGTGTGGCGAATTACCACATGAAAAAAGTAAAGTACTTCAAAATTCCAACCCTTTCATAGTGCGTCCTACACACGGCTAGTGTGAAAGAACAATTAATTTCCATTAATTGTACCTAATAGTGGTCCGAACTACAAAGCCCGGGCCTTTAATTACTTACAGCACAGTAAGTCACCATTAAGGTGGCTGTCTCATGTGTTTATGAGAACTCCTAGTCGTTTACCGGGAAAAACAGGAGTCAGTTAATGTCATGTTGGCACGTTGGCCATAGCAGCTCAATGGTTTAGAGCGGCTGGACAGAGACCAGAAGATCCGTGGTTAAAATACCGGCTATGGCATTGAATTTTTCAGTCAGGCTCTACTCTTTCATAGTGTGCCCTACACACGGCTAGTGTGAAAAAACAATTAATTTCCAATTATTGTACCTAATAGTTGTCCGAACTATAAAGCCCGGGCCTTAAAGTACTTACAGCATAGTAAGTCACCATTAAGGTAGTTGTCTCATGTGTTTATGAGAACTCCTAGTGGTTTACCGGAAAAAACACGAGTCACTTGCAGAATTTAATGTCATGTTGGCACGTTGGCCATAGTAGCTCCATGGTTTAGAGCGGCTGGACGGAGACCAGAAAATCCGTGGTTCAAATCCCGACTATGGCATTGAATTTTTGCCCACCTCGGTAGCGTAGATGGTAGCGTGTCTGCCTCACGTTCAAGAAGTCCCGAGTTCGACTCTCGGTTAGGGTGAACATAATAAAATAAACGAAATGAACAACATACAGTTAAACCTGTAGAAAAAAATATAAAAAATATATAAACATATTTAAATTTCTTATAGGTACTACTTCTAAATTATATCCTTAAAATAAAATCCTGCTAAAAATGGTATAGACTTTTTCCGGGGTTTTCCCTTATCCTTAAAGACGAATGTAGGGTAGCTCTAAGCTCCATGGAACCCGGACTCATTTGAGCATCATTTCATCCATTTCATTCACCGCCCGATATTACTTAACTTTGGAGGACGTAAAATTACAACAACAACAAAAATGAATTTTCAGTCTGGCTCTACCCTTTCATAGTGCGTCATACACAAGGCTGGTGTGAAAGAACAATAAATTTCCGTATTTCTGATATGTTTAATAACGCAAATAATTTTACACGTGAGTTTTAACAAACGTTGTGTTTATTTTGTAGTATGACTATCGCATATGACTTTACAAGCTAAAGAAACACTCATTCAGGATGAACGGGTATTTACTAATCTATTCCCAAAGAATTCAATATATATAGAAGATGTCTTAAAATTTTTCATAAAAATTAATAAAGCTATTTTGAGAAAATCAAAATAACAAAAGATTTAGCAATCTAGAGGATTTCTAGGAAATTGTGTCAGATCTCTGGGAGATATTGAACTTACTCAGTTCGTATGCAAGTGACCTTTCATTTTTGAAAGTTAGAGTTCACATACATACGCGTGCGGATCTTATTCCAAAACATCCATTCGAATTTTAATAGGGATCTGTACAACAAGGCAGCAAACAGTCTATCTTCGTAGCGTAAATGGTAGCGTGTCTGCCTCACGTTTAAGAGCTTCCGAGTTCGAGTCTTGGTCAGGGTGAGTTTATGGACACCTGTCCTGTTTGAGTATCTTTTCACCCATTCCATTCATCGATATTCCAATACGACTTAACATTGGAGGTTTTAATTACAAAAACAAACAAAAAATGGCAACAGAGGAAGTAATATACCTATAGGTTCTATTTTTCTTCCTGAAGTAAAGACATAGCTTGTGAGGTCAAAATGGGAAAGCAAGTATCTGCCACTTTAAAGCCCGATTTCACCAACAGCTGTTAAAATCTAACAAATGTAACGTAACAATTGTAATAGCGCTAATTATTTCTAGCATTTCATCAACCTGTTTTCTGAAAATGTTAACAAACACGTGTTAACGCCAAGAAACTTGTAAATTTTACAGCTATAGAAGGCTGTGAAAGAGTCGTATTATTTTCTGAACGTACTACGATGCGCTTTTGTTTTCATTTTCGTCTGCACCGCAGTCTACACACAGCTAAAAAAATGGCGGATAAACAAAATCGTAAACAAAAGCCATGAAACAAATTTCCCATAAATGGAGAAGGGATTGTTAATTGAATTGGTGACGAAGTATAAGGATATCGTGGAAAATAGGACGGACGCGGTGAATGTAAAAGAGAAAGATGTCACGTGGGAAAAAATTGGAAACAAACTTAATTCAAATGCATGTGTCATTACTACAAACGTATTACGTAAATTTAAAACGAGGTGCGAAGAAGTATAAGTGACGAGTGACTTGCACGTTTCAAGACGGAAGGTGGACAGTGTATTATCCACAGTGAATTATAAAATCGCAAAGTTATTAATACTTGAAGCAAAGGCGAGATCGGCATATTCCTTTCGATGCATGTTCTAACTCAGTATTACGTAAATTTAAAACAAGGAGCGAAGAAGGGCAAGTTACTTGAACGTTTCAAGACGGGAGGTGGACAATGTATTATCCACATAATTCAGTGAATTATAATATCGCAAGGTTATTAATACTTGAAGTAAAGGCGAGATCGGCATATTCCTTTCGATGCATGTTCTAACCTCTCTTGTACTTCCGCAGTAATCTTCATAGCAACATGTTTCGACAGTCTATACCTCTGTAAACAATTTTCTTCTGATAGCTCCTCAAAATAATTTCTCCTCATAGGCCGTACTCTATTACGAATGCCATTTAGACAGTCGTAAATTTAACAAATTGACATCGACAGCTGAGTTAATGCTTGCCATCTTGACCATTTACAATTGTTAAGGACTTAACATCAGAAATTTGGCGTGTTAGTTTAACATGAGATTTAACACGAGTGTTACGCTAACACTTGTTGGTGAAATGCAATTTTTGTTTTAAATATTGCTAAACTCGTGTTAAATCTTAACATCTGTTGGTGAAATCGGGCATAAGTAAAGAAGAAGGTATGTATACCTATATACTCTCTGTTAAGTACGGGCATACTTTACATTTTTTATTAGCAGTTAAGAAGTGTTGCTGAACCTTCTCTGAAAAGAGTCAAGAGGGCTTACCCTGTCTAATATTCTCCCTCTTAATGTAGGTATTGATGTTATTATATTCTACTGATTACTATATGTTTTGCCTCTGAACTGTTCAAAATTTAACAGAATATGTCTGCCAAATCTAAAATTAAATCCCATCCCATCCAAAGTAAAATGTGCAGCATCTAAGCCCTTATTGGTTAAAAATTTTGATTTGATCTAAGAAAGTTCATTTAAGATTATTATTGCAGCTTCAGTGCCTATATTTTATTATTGTTGTGGTTAATATAGTATTAAACTGTTGTGATCACATCGGGACTTGGTGCAAACATTTATTTGTTTACTCTTTCAAATTCTAGGTTAGGCTGCTGAAGATTTTGGTCATTTTTGCATCCACACTTCTGGACTTTATGAAATTACACAATAAATTATTTAGGTAACCATTTTCCCACATGAACTCCGTAACCGCACTGTATCGAATACATCTGTCTCCGGTTTAACTCTAT
Source organism: Mantis religiosa (assembly GCA_030765055.1). NCBI lineage: Eukaryota > Metazoa > Arthropoda > Insecta > Mantodea > Mantidae > Mantis > Mantis religiosa. Next base: position 130,008,789 of record CM060955.1, on the reverse strand, counting down.
TAGGGAACCGAGAGGGATGGCTCAGGCGGTTTCATCTATTGCCCGCATTCCAGAGGCCCGGGTTCGATTCCCATGGTCGACCTATGTGACCCATGGTGTTTTTCAGGGAGTTTCCCGTGAGCCAGGGGAACGCCGGGTAGGCTAACTACATCCCCAGAATTTCCTGTTCCTCCATTTCATCTCCATTATGGTGCCAACAAGTTAGAGCGGGGTAAAGCACTTTATCCTCAGGCTTTGTGTGTATATGTATGGGAGTAAGGATGGTTCTAAGGACACTGGAATGCAAGTTTCAGACTGGTTTAATGACTGCTTGTTCTTTTAATCATCACATCAAACTCGAAGTTGCTGACCAAATGTTACCAATATATCACTGCTTAGGTTTACCGTATGTAGAATGCTTATTTCTCGATAACAATTCGCTATTCACCTATGAACCAACAGATAGCTTTTCTCATCGCTTCTGGTCTGCCTTCGTCCAAGACAGAAGCAGATGACCGTCTTAATGGGCTGCCAGCCACGGTCTGCTTGTCCTCACTACAGTTGCGTGTGTCTGACTTTCACCTCTCGAAGCCCTGTCTTTATTCACACCAAAATTCCTTTTGTGACTATTTTGTCCATTGTGATTCTTAGTCTCGGTCATGCCATTATTAAGGGTCCGAACAATGCCTTTTCAAACGAAGTCAAGTGTCATTCACTGAGAATCCCTGCTAGGAACACTCTTTCTTCTGTCTCTTTTGTTAAACGACTCAACCGAATGCACCTGCACGTGTTGTAACAAAACTACAATGTTCCTCTGAAATCCATTACGATTCTTTACTTATTGCATCCCTTAATTTCGGTATCAACTATCATTTCACATCTCTAACCTGGTGTTCTCTTTCAGGGTAGAAGTGTCGGCGGTTGGCTCAGCGGTGCATGGCAGGATGGTGTACTCTGAGTAAAACTTCCTCCTGCGGTAGGACGGTCTCCGAGACTGTTCTGTTGGGGCCGTTTCCGGACTGCAGTCAGGTGCTGGCCTCCCGGGGAGTTTCCAATGGTAAAGTGTATGGATCCTTGGGAAGGCCACCCAGTCTCCTCTCTCCTCATCCTTCTTCCCGTGGACGCCATACTTGGCAATAGGTACAATAGACCAAGACTGGTCGCAGTGCCGAATCCCCTCCGTGCCGTAATCCAATATAAGCCTATTAGGTATGTAGTACATACATCCTCAGATGTATGTACTAGCCTATGCCCGCCTCGGTAGCGCAGATGGTAGCGGTCTGCCTCACGTTCAAGAAGTCCCGAGTTCGAATCTCGGTCAGGTTGAGTTACCTGGATAAGGTTTTTTTCCGGCGTTTTCCTAATCCTTAAAGACGAATGTTGGGTAGCTTTAAGCTCCGTTCAGCTTGGATACATTTGAGCATCATTTCAATCATCTTCCGATATGACTTAACGTTGGAGGACGTAACATTAAAAAAAAAAAAAAAAAAAAAAAGTACTAGCCCACCAGCACTTCGATCGGTCAGTTTGGCTAACAATAAAGCTCCAACTCCGGTTAATCTTAATAAAAGAAAATGTTTCACCCTCAGCCGCGAATCATATTCTAATCTACGGCTGAGAAGTCAACTCGCTGATGACCCACCCACGAAGGCAGTCTCATCACCTACTCTTGATGATACCAAATGGAATGTCGAACTGAAATAACAGCCATATGGGACTCGTAATCTATAAATTAAAGCCCCTTTCTTTAATTTACCGAAGTGTACCTATTATTGTAATTATGTTAATGATAAAACATTAAATATATGATTTCTTCATATTGGTAGCAGATGCTGCGCTTTTTAATCTGGTTTATTTTTAAATTTCTTAATTTATTAAATATTTTTTCTAGTGCACGTATGTAACTACTGTCAGGTGGTATATTTTTCAGTTCCGTAACTGAATGTCTAGATACCTTTATCAGTGCATGCTTAGATCAAAGCAAGGAGACCTTAAAAGGTTGATTAAACTAGTTACAATTGAAATATATTGGTATACTTACAGATAGATAATTAGCACCTATTCTATTCGGTGGTTAGTCAATAAACTTAGCATTTTAACTATTGTGAAATACTTTTGTATTACCTTAATTTCAAAGAAATTTAATTAGAAATGATAATAAGACAATATTATTTTCAAAAATTCTCGTATTATTTTCTCTGTCAAATGCTGCATTTTTGAGATCCCCTAAAACCTAAAAAGAACTTAGGAGAAAGGTTCGCTTATTGTGTGTACAGTGTGTCTATATTTGAATTCGTTAGAACATATTTCGTCCGAATAGTTTGTGATCCCACTAATAAACAATAGAAGGCAAAGAAAACAAAATGAAAGTAACACAGATGCACTACAGTTCTGTCACTATTTAGTTGTTTTTCGTCATGCCTTGAAAAGACTATGGAATATTGAGGCCAGCATATAGCACCTCACTTGAAACATCTGACTTTCGATTCAATTTTTTCTATTCACCTTTCACTGAAATGTGTAGGTAACTAAGCTATTTTTGTGAATTATTATTTCAATTTACACACATCAGGTGGATAGAAAAATGAGCTTAGGTAAAATGTTTGTAGAAGTTATGAAACTAAACGATTGTGGGTGGAGAAATTATATGAATTAAAATACCACTTTTTTCTCACGTAAATTCAAATTGGATTATTTTATTTTCAGCCGAAGGAGAAAGTAACATAAAAGTGTCACCCAACTCCAAGAGGCAACAGTCCCTCCTCCTCTTGTAGGTACAAAGGCCGTTAGGTGTACATCAGTGGTAGATAGTGGGTGAAAGATAGCTGGTTTGAAACACATACATACTTCTATCCTATGTCGGATAAATAGCCATAGGTTTACTGTATCATCTAGGTACTTAAGTAACTTTACCTAATTCCTTAGTTGCTTAATTGTTTTCCTGTACAAAATCTATTTTATTTCACTGCTGGCAAGATTTGCCTGCATTATTGCGTCTCCCTCTTTTTCTCTCCCATTTCTTGCAATTTCTTCCTCTCCAGCTCCCTTCTACCCTTCACTGTTCATTTGCCTACCTCTCTTTCATTAAACAGGTTCTTCCTTTCCTTTTTATTACCCATATATCTATCTCACCTTTCTGTGCAACTTATACGTCATATACTGTTTTAAAAACCGGTAGATAAGGAAATAATTTTACCTATAGTGTAAACAAAAGTTAAAATTTAAACAGTACACGTAAGTTAGCCTCTTATTTTCCTTGAAGTGCTGGGAAGTTTGTTGTTTTAGCTGGCAGTTAATTTATATATGTACACGCGTGTATAAAAAGCGCGCACTTGTGTGTATGTAATTGAACAGCATAACTCAAAACGAAAATTCAAATTTTCCAAGAAAATCAAACTATAAGCTAGCCTTTACTTGTATGAAATATTTGCATAATTGTTTTTATTTTTTCAAGACTTTGTACCATTTTAATTACAATATTAAAGAGATTTACTAACATTTTTTTGGAATAAATTGTTAAGTTCTTTTAATTCGAAAGCAATTTTGTACACTTTTGTTTAACTGGGAAACCTTGAGAGGGAGACAGAAACGTACTACACAAAGGTTTTAAAGCTACACAAAGGTTTTAAAGCTCTCTAAAGTACATTCGTTTTCCAGAATCCATTGTTATTAGTGTGAATTCATTTTCAAGTGCATAGGTTCATTTATTTATTAATTGAACTTACATTTAACAGTTCAGAGATGCAGAACTGTATTGAGCTGTAATGATGCTATTTTGGGGATAAGGACAAACTTAATTCTTCCAATTATAAAGGAAATGTATGCTAGCCCTAAATCGTAAAATTGACCAATGAGGTATTCATACTGCGGTAAGATAAAATTGAGTTTTCATTTATGATCACTCTTATAATTTTCAATGCCCAATTCCATACTGCTGATTAATTTTTCTCAGAGACCACTTTATCCCGTTTGAGATCTTTACGCGCCCGAAATCTTCAACAAAATACCTCTGGCTTTAGTCATGACAAGGAATGTTTCGCAAATAAATATCCAATGCTCTACACCGGGTTTAAACCCGCGACCTCAGGAATCTGGACCGCGGAAGATGACACTGCGGTGATGGATGAAGCATCATCGCTGAACTGAATGATAATTGGGAAGGTAGAATCGATCAAATGTTCAGTGTCTGTTCGGGATTTGAAGCACGGATCTTCCGGTTTCCGTCTGATTAATCTAACCAACTGAGCTACCACGCAAGTGACTCGTAAGTATTTGTAAATCCCGGGCTTTATACTTTAACGAACTATTAGGTCAACCAATGGTATATATGGTGCCGGTATGTTGCCAAGGTAGCTCAGTTGTTAAAGCAACCAGATGAGACTGGAAGATCCGTGGTTCAAATCCCAGCTATTAGCATTCAATTTTTCAGTGCGATTCTACCTTTTCAACCTTGTCCTACACATGCCTTGTGTAAAGGAAAAGTTTTAAATTACAATTGAGTGATAGTTGGTTTAAACATTACTCAACTCCAATATAATTAACCTCGCAAAACTAAGCTGATGTTTATAGGAGCAGCAAAATGTCTTCGTAGATAACTGCACTACCTGTGCTCAAAAAATGTAATCACTAGATTTTCCATCGATTCTTTCATTCCTAATAAAAGTGCGATTTGAAATATTATAAACTTATACCGAATGCGGTCAGTGAGACTTCTGAACGTTATAAGACATCAATATATGTAGATAATAGCATGTAGGTACAGCGTGGTGAGTACGTGAAGTACGCAAAGAAACTCTAAGGCTCGTAATTTGATATACATATGTGAATTAAATATACTAACATAAGATGACTTTTGTGGATAATTAAACAGAATTTAGAATGACCACAGTCTAGATTTCACACTAAAGCACATTTCATAACTCAGTTCCTTGTAGGTTCAATTTTTTTGCATGACTTCCTAATTGAATGCATTTTGTTACCATCAGTACGTGGTTTTCTTGTAAAGAAACTTAACCCTTAGGGTCCATAAGATAGAAATCTATAACGGGTAACATCCGGACATTTTGATGCCTATTCAATTGATTCCCTTTGCTCTATTCACCTATTTGGAAAATGTTCCTCCAAAACACTGAAAAATTCATTTTCAGCTAGTAGAAGTCCCATCTTCTTGAAAGTAGACATCTTTATCATTGTATGTATATACATACCGTGGCCCTACTTTTGCCCGCCTTGTATTTACCACAACATTCAGTTTTACAACAGTATTGAGAATTAAATTTATTCTTCGGGTATAGGGGTAGTGGATTTGTCTCACATTCAAGAGATCCGAGTTTAAATCTTGGTTAGTGGTACTTAACTTAAATGGGCTTTTCATTTTCCTAAGTATATGAATGTTGGATAATTCTAAAGTTCTAGGGATCTTAGAACCAATTTGAATATCATTTCATTAATTTCGTTTATATTCCTTCGACTTAACGTAAAACTTCAAGAAAAGGAATTATAAATGTTCGTTTGGAATGTTTAGCCTTCAATGCCAGTTGTTGATCCCATAAAGGGTAGATAGGAGGCGTAGAAGCTATGGCCTGGAAGTTACTTCAGATTAGACTCTTTCAGTAACTAAAAAGGAGGCAGTACCTGCCCTGAAGATGTCCCATAGAGACGCCACATGACATCTCCTTTATGTATTATATACACAGTTTACTCGTATCTAATTTAGTTGCTTTAGATAAGTAAAGAAATAATTGTGTTGCAACCAAAAATTGAAAGAAAATGGCTGTTTTGAGACCCTCTGAAACCAAACAAAGCATGCTTTTTTGTGTGTGCGTGCGTGTGAAAAACATAACTTATCTAGGTTAAGTACCAAAATTAGTATTCAGCTTCGGCGTCTTCCAGGAACAAAACCTCACACTCCAGTTTTCTCAAAAATTCAAAAAAAAAAAAAAAAAAATATATATGCTGGACATGTATCTACCCATAAGTTTAAAATATTTCCATAACAAACGAAATGTGCATCTTGAATTGTAAGTGTAAATCACGCTTCATTCCGAATGATTTTTACATAGCTGTAAACTAAACATTTAAACGCAACCTTACAAAAGAATAGAACTCGTTAAAGCAGCTTTTACACACTTCCGAGACATTTCTAGTTATTAGTTCATAATTTCAAATATTTATACTTTTCTCAAATGTGAAATAATTATTATTGCTGTTTACTTATTTTTCTCGTGGTCACGTAAAAGCGTGATAATTCGTTACTTTAAAACCATATGTTCTTTAAGATTCTAATTATGGCTTTACTTACCCTATCATACAATAAACTTCGAAAGCATATTTTGGTTAACAAGAAGCAAAATAATAATAAGCATTTGTAAGAATAGTTCGTATAAAAATGAGTACAGAAATTCGCATCATATTTTTACTGAAGCTCTATATTGTTTTTAGATTAATGTTAAAAAGTAGTTTATCCGCCATCATAAGAAAAACAAATTCATTACGCGATACTTATGTCACTGAAAAGTAAGCCTTTTACTGTTAGACATGAATAATCACTGCAAAGTGTCAATATATAGCAGATCGAGCAGAAGAATGCATAAGGTTAAAGTTTGCGAAACAAAAACACATTATTCTTCAGGAGCACCTACTCTAATATAGTGTCAAAGACATTATATTGTGATTTCGTGGGTTCCTAGAATCAAAAGCCTTGTTTGCAGAAATCTAAAACGCTCTTTATTGCAGTAAACAGAAGATTTGTACAATCCTTGCAGCAGCAAAACGACGTGACACTGACAGACAGCAGTCTTCAAGGTCGTCTCTATGCTCAGCTGCACGTAAACAAACAAAAGAATACTGCGGCACAGTTCAAATGTCCACCATCACACAACTCTCACAATTACTACACAATAACTCAACTCAACTGACTCCTTCTCACACTTTGCCGCTATTTATACCTCCCAGTCATTGTTCTAGAATGCAATAGACCTCCCGAGAAAAATCGCGGTTGCAAGAAAAAGACGAAACATTCCAGAGTCTCTCTCTGTCTCTATCTCTCTCTCTCTCGGTAAACGTCCAGCTCGACGCGCTACTCTCTCCTTTCCTGCCCTGAGCTCTGGCTCTGTGGCGGCTCCAAAACAACACTGCGATTGATGACAGTATTATAATCTCTTTGACTATCGAATACTTCTTAGGTGGCTTAGCCCGATGTTCATTTTTTTTAATTATCTGAAAAACAAGAAACAAACATACGACATCTACAATGTACAGAACTGTGTTTTTATCATTCTCGTTTCATTGCATAATTAATATTAACGGTACAAGTCGTGTTTTATTACGTAACAATTTTGGAAGTTGTTTTGCCAATATCAGGAGTAACCAGATTTCATTAGAAAACGTCTGTTGATCCTATAACTTTTCGCCCAAACCTCTCCCTGCTTCCGAAGTAGGATACATTTAGCTGAATCATCGTAGTGTATTATGAAAAATTGCAGTAACGGTAGGTATTTAAACTTCCACAATTATGCAAAGAGGCAATTACACCGTTTTCATTCAAGAGCGATATAAAATTCTTACTCATTGGAGCAACCATTGCTATTGCTACACTTTACTACGATATCGTAAAATGAAAAAGAAAAACTCTGACATACTGCATTCATATGACTTTTCCTGCTCATTATTGTGCAATATTCTTACAAAAGCTTATATTATTCTGTCGATATTCCAGATAAATTTAGCATTCATATTTATACATTTTGCTGTTGGAAAAGCGGTAGCCGAGTTTTAAAGAGCGAGTCTTATGTGATGGCTATGAAAGGACTGGCAGAGGAAGAGAAATGCAGAGAAAAGAAGAACAAGAAGAACAGAACTATCTATCTATCAAAAACCTTAGCCTATGTTCGGCTAGTGTGGATAAATAATTAATTTGCATCAATTAACTAAAAATAATAAGAGTTAAATGATGAAGCCTGGGACTCAAGTACTTACGATAGTAAGTCGCCACAAACGGTGTATCTCGGATACGAGAGCCCCTAGTGATTTACCGGGGAAATATACGAGTCAACTGGAGAATTTAATGTGAGGACGGCACGTTGGGCATGGTAGCTCAAAGGTTAAGAGCGACTGGACGGAAACCAGGAGATCCATGGTTCTAATCCCGGTCATGGCATTGAATGTTTCATGTTGACTCTACCTATAGAAAAAACTTTAAATGCAATAACGTAAACAGAGCCTTGGGTGCTACAAGTAAAAGTCAAATTTTACTTATGTCGGAAAATTGTTCATATTTTCAGATAAAGGGTTGTATAGCCTACATGTTTTCAGGCAGTAATTAATAAATGTTGGGCCATGAAAAAATAATATTCACATCACATGAGGAGGGTTTGTGGCATATTTCTTTATGCTCTTTTCAACATTTTTAGTACCTGTATCCTATGTAATTAATGGACATTTATTTAGCAAATAAGTTACGTTACACCAGGTGCTTTAGCATTATCTACTTGAAGTTTGCCAGTCCCTATCTACTCAGGCAAATATTGGCAGTGATATGTAATTAAACTAAGTAATATAATGAACAGGTGGTGATATCTACTATGATTGAAGCACTGATGTCAAAAATACAGGAGTCTAGAGTTACACTAGACCACTTTACCTTTTTGTTCAGCTCCTAGGATTAAAAAGGTCCAGTATTAGTGCTAAAATTAAACGTTATAAATAACCTCAGTAGAAAACAGAAGGTAGAGATATTTGTAAAATATTGTAAATTACGGTTTCGGCCCAAAGTGATATTAAGAGCAGTTTTCAAACATTTCGGTTTTGAGCGATCAGAGTTGGCTTGGCACTAGGATAGTGCAGTTGCACTAAACGTGAACGCTAGAAAACGTGTCTAAAGAGCTTCAACATCTGGAAACTGCATACCACCTCAGTCGGCAGTAAAGTGTTCCCTGTTAGAGGAACCACAAAAACAGGGCGTGTCATGTTCTGGAGTGGAAGCTACGACTAAGCAACATTCTCTATCAGGTATCTCGTAGGTAACGAAGTATTGTATCTATCCTACATACAAATTCCTTATCGAAGTTTCACTAGAAATATCTTTTGAGACATCTTAATCCTGAAAAACTGTTCTAAAAAAAGGCCTGTGTGTGAGCAACGTAGTTAAAAACAAAATTTCAGATAAGTACTAAAACTTCGTATTTAAATTACGTATTTTCTAATGATGCATATAAAATACGAGGGTTGTCCAGAAAGTAAGCTCTGTTTCAATTTATCTCCGCTGCAGCGCTGTGATCGAAGTTCCGCACATGCGCGGTAGACGCTCTGTATCAAGGACAAGAAACGTGCGCCATTGTGAGATCGCTGTCAGCCACGTACGCTTTGTTCTACTTGTTTACAATGTCGGTGTTGATTGAAAATCCCGCCGCTTGTGAAATCAGATCTGTGATTCGTTTTCTGAATGCTAGGAAAGTGAATCGAATTTAAATTTATCGGCAAATTTGCGATGTCGAAAGATGTTGTGCTTCTTCCGAACAACGCACGACCACACACTGCAAATGCGACAAAAAACATCTTACAGGGATTTGGCTGGAACGTGTTTGACCACCCCCCATACAGCCCTGACCTCGCTCCTAGCGACTTTCATCTGTTTTTGCATCTCAAATCTTTCCTTGGCGGTGAACACTTCAACAATGACGAAGAGCTCAAAGAAAATGTTTCCAACTGGTTGAAGACACAGGCGGTAAACTTCTATGAAGAAGGTATACAAAAACTTGTGCCTTGCTCTGACAAATGCCTGCAAAATTTCGGCAGTTATGTGGAAAAGTAGTTTAAGAGAGTAGAATTTTGTGCAATAAATAATTGTTCTGTATCTGTACACAATTTAATATTATCAAACAGAACTTACTTTCTGGAGTACCTCGTATATTCAATAGAGTTCTCCTTCTTAAAATACCTTTACATGAAAAAGTTCTAGCAATTGTTTATTTTCACATGAATGAGCCTAATGTTTTGTAATATGTAAGATATTTACATGGCAATAAAACATATGAATATCAAACTTTTTCTGGGATTGGCCTATAAGTTCTATTCGTTCAAAATGAATTTTGTATAATTTTGTACAGATGTACAAAAGTACATGTACGAGTCCACTTCAGAACGGTTACAACTGGAGGGGAGGGCAGGTCAGTTGCGTACCATTTACGAGCAAGTGAACACGTGCAGAGTTACTCGGTAACACTACAGCTTGTTTCAAAATGTGCTTGTCTCCTGGTTCCAAGAGAGCATTTATAAATGGCACCTCCTAGCAGCACATTAGGAAATAAAGTGCTACATTTAAAAACACGATAAGTCATAACCAATATCCATAGATTTATAAAAAAAGGAACAATGGCCTGGGGAAGGGTATCTGAGACAACAGTTGTCTGAAAGCAGTTTAGGACAGTTATTAAGGAAAGAAAAGCCATTGGTGCTAGTGCAACAACGTCCTTCTCTATGCCCAGTAAACAAAGATTGAGAACATGCATAAAATCTAATTTGGATGTTTTAATTCAGAAGTAGTTAGGCGAACTATGAATAATTTTTAAAGCACAGAAAAACAAAGACCAACTTTGAAGAAAGTGCTTATGAAGCTAACAATTCTACTGACTTCTAAGGCAGTGTCTGAACATTAAGAAGAGTTCTTTCGAAGCTAGGATTATTTGAAAAAAAAAAAAAAAAACCACACACACACACACACACACACACACACACACACACACACACACACACACACACACACACACACACACACACACACACACACACACACAAGCGTGACAGACAAATTTTAATCCAAAATCGCACCATACGTGCAAAAAGGCTTAAGTATTTACGAAATATTCGGAGATATCGAAGTGAAGTTTATATGGATGAAACTTATATAAATACAGCACATACTGGACCATATGCCTGGAGCGAAATACGTTACAGGGACTCTGCAGCGATATAGAAAGGCCGACAGTTGTTTATCATGCCTGCTGGAGAACAGGGTTTTGTTCCAAATATCCATGTACTATTTAAGAATCAACAAAAGCGTGGAGATTACTACCATAGAATTACAATTGTAAGAATTACAACTTAAGTTATAAGAGCTACAAAACTGGCTTCGAGAATGAAATTTGTTTTTAGACACCTTATGCACCGCCGTCCCCTCTGTAATCTTACGCGTGTGACGCATTGTGGCGATAGGTGCACTATCCCCACCATAGTTCCTACTCACCCCTACCGCGCAGGATTCCTGTCAAGATAAAATAATACATCTGTACTTCTTGTAAAGATCATCTAGATTACTTAGAAGAATCAGCTTTTGTTAAAATAACTAATAGAAGTCGCACCTATGTATACCTATAGAGAAAATCTTATGAGAGTAAATTTAAATCCTACTTTTATTCAGTTTTACCTCATTCTTAGAAAGTTGTAAGCAACACCTCCCATAAGATCTTTGCAAAGAAATTTTTATAAACTGCATGTTAAAATGAATTATCCTGCAGAATTCTACGATTGTGTTTTCGCCATTTGCGGTTGGCATATCTAAAATGAAGGTGTAAACGCTTTGTGGTTTACCGGATAAATGTGCAAGTCAATTGGATGAATTTCACACTATGCCATTGTAGTTCAGTTGCTATAACAGCACGCCAAGCTGAAGTTCTGTGGTTCAAATCCCGGCCTTAATATTCAATTTCTTCAGTCTGATGTTACCTTCCCAACTTAAGTTCACATGCAGCTTGTGTGGAGGAACAATTAATCAGGAGCAGAAGGGGACTTCAGTCTTCGTAGAGCTTTTCATGCCTGTGCCGCTTGCAAGGCATCCTCGTAAAGGAGGGATGAGATGAAAAGATGCAGAGAGCAGCCAATTTAGGAGGCATGATAGAGCAGAGCCAAGGCTCTCGAGAATTACAGACCGAAGCTCTTCAGCGACGTCTAAATAACCGCCCCCCCCCCGGCAGGCTTACACAAGCGCTCTCCGCAAGGGAGGGCTAGTATCCAGAAATAGCCCCGTTTCGGGGATGGAGTTACTAAGAGCATCCTTTTTCTCTGTCATGCAGCAATGAGGCAACTACCGATAGGTTTCAAGTGGTTGAAGCGCGAATTGAAATGAAGGGAAAGGATTTTCTTCTTCTTTTATCTAAGGTTGCTCTTCTTTGTCTTGACGTCGAATCATTTATTATTATTTATTTACATTCTCCAACGTTAGGTCATATCGAACGATGAATAAAATAGGTTAAATGATGCTCAAATAAGTCCGAGGTCCATGAAGCTTAGAGTTACCCGACATTTGTCTTCCATGATAAGGAAAAACCCCGGAGAAAACCTTATCAAGATAGAAATAATCATTTCTTTCACACTTGCCTTGTGTAGGCTGCGGTACAAATGAGTAGTCAGACTGAAAAATGCAATGCCATAGCCGGGATTTGAACCACGGTTCAGTTGGTTAGAGCAACCGCATGGAGAGTGGGAGATCCGTGGTTCAAATCCCGGCTATGGCACTGAATTTTTCAGTGTGCCTCTACTCATTCTTATCCAGATAACTCACTCTGACCGAGATTCGAACTCGGGACCTCTTGAACGTGAGGCAGACACGCTACCGAGGCGGGCTTTCACATCGAATCTGAAGTAGATGATAAACCTCCTTCTTTCAATATTTTCCTTGGACGATCTCTTTCTTTCTTTCCTTGGGTATTAGATCTCTTGCTGCTCTTATTTAGTGTATGTCTTCCTGCTCGAGCTACACGTGGATTTCACTCTCGTCTTGTCATTTTTGTAAATCTTTCTACATCCATTATGCCACATTCTTGCCTTATTTCATTATTGTACCTAGTTTTGTTTTCCCCAATATTGTTCTTAGAGTATTCATTTCTGTTGTTCTCATTAGTTTTTTAGTTTGCTCTTTTTTGCTCTAGTTTCCGTTGCACATCTCATTAATTTTTGTGTTAAGATATTTGTTTTTTTCCAAGGCAACCAGATATTCAAACCGTTTTTAGTACTTGGTTTATAAGTTCATTTGTAATATGTGAGTCACTTGTTATTTATATTACTAACTACCTAAAATTCATTACTTATTCAATCATTCTCACTTTTATTTCTAATTTACATCTTATTGATTCTTCTGAGGCATACATACTTTTACTTTCTTCTATTTATACTTTCATATTATAATTCTCAGCGTTGTTTACAAAATGAAGTAACAGTTGATGCAGATTATCTTCAATGTTTGTTATGAGTACTACTCGTCTGTATAAGCCATTACATTAAAATTCTTATTCTCCATTAAATAATCTTGTAGATGTTTAACACTTTCTAGGTATAATTTTGTACATTATTAAGTTGAATAATAGAGGACTGAGGGAATCCCCTTGTGTCTCTTTTTGACACTTTATCTCATGAGTCATTTGTTCTTCTATACAAATTTTAGTTATTGTGTCTATATTCATTTATTTTATTATTTTAATATATACTGGTGCCATCGTTAGTTTATTTGGCGATGTAAACAAACGGAAAATCTATTACTCAGTAATCACATAACTGTACTTGGAGGGAATATTCGCGCTATTTTATCCAACACGTGGCAAACATGTGCGCTATCAACGAACATCTATGCAAAGTTTTATTTTGCCTTTTTCGATGTCTGAGTAGCTTATGCGATAGCACTTTTACGTTAACATTAAATGCATTAAAGGATGATATGCAAACTATATTTTTCATTCACAAAGAGATACAAGGCTAAACAGCCAATGATGTCACTCACCTACACGGGCTTTTGTTTACATCGCCGTATAAACTAAGAACTGCCGCGGTATAGTTCTGAAATATTTTGGAAGGGATTTTCGAAGGATAAAAATTATATTTTCGAAATTCACCTAGGGATTTGGGAAATACCGGAAAACCAATGGGTCAAGAAGACTAGGGATCAAACCCATGAGCTTGTCACATGTGCCACGTCCCTCGGTACACATAGATATGTAAGTATATAATTGTTTCATGAACGCCGAAAAAGCGTATCAGCTTTTATGCAGTATTTGGGAAAGAGAAATAAAGATTACAAAAAGAAAGACCTCGTAATAACTTCACTCCAGAGCAAACACGGCGGGAGATGCCCTCCATTCATTCTGCGTATAAAAGTAACGTTACGTCGGTTAGGTGTCTATTCAAAAGCATTTAAAGCGGACGAAAATTCTCCGCTGAAGAGAGACGTGAAGGATCCGGCGCCGTAATCTCGAGCGGTAGCAACAAGCAAGTATCGATAAAAGTCGCATCAAGGACTTACCACCATAACCCGCAGATAATTCCCTCGGACGTTATCGACTTCCCTGCAAATCCGACCAGGATCAAGTCGATTATCCTGGCTTTGCTCTGATTTAAACCGAGAAAATAATAATGTGAAGAGTCTTACAGCAATTTGTGTCAACTGCCACAAGTTCATCTGCTCCCGATCTTGGAGTTCGGTTTTCTTTTCGCCTGACATCAAATTAAAATCATCTTTTTCAGATTGTTTTCTTTACTACTGTGTTTATGGTCAATCACAAAGAAAACAAGGGATGGAAGAGGCTTATTACATTGCTCAGGTAGTTTTCATTATCAAAGTTATTCTTTGTTAGAAATACAGGCTTAAGTGTTAATCGTAGGGGATGTACAGGAACTTCAGAACTACCATGACAATTGCTTCTATACCGGATTATCTGCACATAGGGGATTATGTTAGCATAAGTATTAGGACGCTTATTTCAGCAGAAAAATAGTTAAGGTAAGGAAAAAAATGTATTTTCTGTTTCTCGTGGCACCATAACTCAAATACTTACCTTAAAATTGAGGTCACTCATCTTAATTTCTGTACTACCGTATTGCATTTCACTCAGAAATGGATATCGAGTATTCACAAGAAATTTAGGTTTTGTGACTCCATAAACTCGAAAAAAGAGACTTTTTTTTTTTTACTTTCTGTATCACATATATAACCACATAGAAAAGGTATTGTATTCCACCAAAGATTTTGATTCTGAATTTTAACTGGCAATGATTTTGAGGTCCCTGGATCCAAGAAAGTATTTTTATAAAACGATAGGTATGATTGTGTAATAATAATAATAATAATGGTAATGATGATGATGGTAATGATGATGATGGTGGTAATGATGATGATGGTAATAATGATGATGATGGTAATGACGATGATGATGATGGTAATGATGATGATGGTAATGATGATGATGGTAATGATGATGATGGTAATGATGATGATGATGGTAATGATGATGATGGTAATGATGATGATGGTAATGATGATGATAATGATGATGATGGTAATAATGATGATAATGATGAAAATAATGAAAATAATGATGGTAATAATGATGATAATAATGATGATAATGACGATGATAATGATGATAATGATGATGATAATGATGATAATAATAATGATAATGATAATGATGATAATAATGATGATAATGATGATGATAATGATGACGATAATGATAATGATAATGATGATAATAATTATAATAATAATGATAATAATAATAATGATAATAATAATGATAATAATAATGATGATAATAATGATAATAATAATAATGATAATAATAATAATAATAATAATAATAATAATAATAATAATAATAATAATAATAATAATAATAATAATAATAATAATAATAATAATAATAATAATAATAATAATAATAATAATAATAATAATAATAATAATAATAATAATGATGATAATAATAATAATGATGATGATAATAATAATCATAATGATAATAATAATCATAATGATAATAATAATCATAATGATAATCATAATGATAATGATAATGATAATAATGATAATGATAATAATAATAATGATAATAATAATAATAATGATAATAATAATAATAATAATAATAATAATAATAATAATAATAATAATAATAATAATAATAATAATAATAATAATAATAATAATAATAATAATAATAATAATAATAATAATAATAATAATAATAATAATAATAATAATAATAATAATAATAATAATAATAATAATAATAATAATAATAATAATAATAATAATAATAATAATAATAATAATAATAATAATAATAATAATAATAATAATAATAATAATAATAATAATAATAATAATAATAATAATAATAATAATAATAATAATAATAATAATAATAATAATAATAATAATAATAATAATAATAATAATAATAATAATAATAATAATAATAATAATAATAATAATAATAATAATAATAATAATAATAATAATAATAATAATAATAATAATAATAATAATAATAATAATAATAAAGTCATATCCGACGATGAATGGAATGGGTGAAATGATGCTCAAATGAGCCCAGGGTCCATAGCGCTTAGAGTTACCCGACATTCGTCTTTCAGGATAAGGGAAAACTCCGGAAAAACCTTATCCAGGTAACTCACCCTGACCGAGATTCGAACTCGGGACCTCTTGAACGTGAGGCAGACATGCTACCATCTATGCTACCTAGGCGGGCTAATGATGATGAATTAATGACACTGCCAATTGCTAAGATTGTCAGCGCCGCCGGTGAGCCCGAATCTCGTCTTGACATGGGACTGTTGATTTTAACTGTACTTAAATACCGTCGACTTATGTCGGGCTTGAACACATGACTTAGGAATCAGTAACCCAGCTCGTAACCAACTGAGCCAACCAAATGGACATGTGTGTGAGTGCGTGCGCGCGTGTGTGTGCGTGTGTGTGTGCGTGTGTGTGGTGAACATCATAACTCCGAATCTAAAATTCGGTTAGATACGCAATGTAATACTCAGTTCAGCATGCATCACGAATATTTTCAAAACCTTCCCAACAACCCAAATTAACTTTACATGGAAAATGTTTCAACATTTTCTATTTTCTCAAAAGCGCCCCTAAAGACTGATGAAAACATGATGTTGAAAACTGCCTTCAGAAACCCACATGGATTGCATGTGGCAGAGGTCACCTATTCTCTGGAGAAAAATTTCCCAAATGTGTACGATGACCTCTTTTTCCTAGAACGATTAATTTCATGTCTCTATACGCAGATTATCTCAAATTGGAGGAATATAAGAACTATTTTGAAAGTGAGGAAAACATGTTTCTTTGTCTGGAAGTTTATTTTACCAATACAATGATAGGTGGCCTGGACTAACTCGTTATTATCGATGTATATTTTAGAAAACATTGAAATATCTATTGTTTCTATCCAAACGAGAAATGTCACTTTTGCTCATAGTGCACATCTATCAAAGGAAGACAAAATGTGACCTGATCACTGATGAAGCTGTAATGCAGAAGTAGATGACGAATGATTACTGAAAGTGGTAATGAGTATAGATATAGGTTATACAACAAAGAGGTATACCTAGCACCCTACGACTGCTATCAAACCCCAGGATAAAGGCACATATGGGGTAAAGAAAGCATAGGAGACTATAGACCACAGAGACGTGCGGAATTCCGTAACAGTTCCGGGTGCTTAAAAACCCATCCCACCCCTGGAGCTACTTAACCAGAGTGACGAACGTTTCATCGACCAAGTAGCCCTCTATCGTCCACGAGAATACACTTTCTCTTGAGCAAGCATCTGCACCATCTGACACGAAAGCTAGAAAAAACCAGAAAAATGAGAGGGAAACGAGTGAAGGATAATCGCGGTAGATAAGGAACCACCTTAACAGTTTCCCACCGATAGGGTAAATCACTAAACACACAAGGTCAAAATGGACGGTCACAGAAGTCAAACCCTACAACTCCAGAATTAAAGGAACACACGTTATTGTAGAGCCATTTTGCTCGGTTTATTGGATGTAACACAAAAGTTTGAAATGATTTCTGAGTGGCTTTTATAAGAAAATTAGATACCTATGTTAATTTCATTTGGTATGGAGTCACTTAGGTATAATTTAAGCTCTAAGCTGATTTTCAAGGGATTCACACCAACGTCAAAAAAGAACAATAAGAACATAAAGAATAAAGGCTTAGGTTCGTATCCAACAATTTTCTACTGAATCAGCCTTCAAAATGCTTGTATAATAGCTATAAAATGAGTGATAGTGACTAGATAAATTCATACCTATGCGTATTACACACTATATGTAGGGATGTATCTAATAAACATAAGTTGATTTCATACTTCATCCAAATTTGCACGTTTCCAAAGTATCCAAATTAAAAACAAGACAGAAAAATAATTGTTATAATTCATTACCTATTTTTCATACTGCTTGTTTAACAATACATGCAAGGAAAAATATAATATTTGAGTATTTAAGATTACAATGGGATAACACTTTAATATAGAATAGCTACTTGTTTTATACTACATTTACACTTGAAAATCTTTAGACATTTTTAAACTATTGCGAAAAGAATTTATAATATATAACTCCACTTAGTAAAGCGAAATACTTAAAAGTCTTCTAAAATCAACTCCCTGGAAACAAAACACTTCAACATTTACATGTTTACATTATGATAGGAATGTTATCAAATATTGGGAAGCTAGAAGAAGAGTGATTTTATTATTAACTCCCGGCACAAAACAAACACACATTATCATAGGTAATCCACGAGGCGGTAGGACTTTATCGATATCTACTTAACTCCCAATCCGATATGGATTTCATCAGAATTTATCTGACAAAGTTCCAACTTTGAATTATTTATGAGGATTATTTCATGAATAAACTGAACCAGGTTGCGCTCACTTTCTTCTCGGGTAGCCAGCCAGGTGAAAAGATGATTAGATATCAACGTTTCGAGAGTGTGTATCTCTCCCATCATCAGGATATTTATAAAAGATTATAACCACAAATGAAATACTGGATATAACACAACTATAAACAAAGACAAAAAACTATCAAAATTCGCATTACTGAAAAATTTTGTCCCAGCGTCTCTGCCAGTCTTCAAAGACATGCTGGAAACCATGTCCAGTTACTGATGTGTGTGCAGGTACAACATGCTGATAAACCTTTCCATGAATATCAAAGAAACAGATTATTATAACTTTCCCAGCAGAAGCAACCACTTTTGCTTTTTTGGGAATTGATGATGAAGATTTCCACACTGAGCTTTGCTCTTTGCTCTCAGGATCAAAATGATGTGGCTAAGTTTCATCAGCAGTGATTACGTTTGAAAGAAACTCCGGATCTTCCTCTAATATCAACTTTAACTGTATGCGAATGTCCTTTTGTTCGGGAATCAACAGTCTTGGAACCCATCGCGCACAAACACGTCTCGTGTGTAATGTTTCTGTCACCAACGTGTGGGTGGCACCCAATGAAATGTTCAGAAAGTGATCTTAAGATAAGTCATCGATCCTCTCTCACAATGGCAGCAGCAGTGTTGGTGTTTTCTTCCGTAAGAGCAGTAACTGGAGCATCGGGTCCACCTTCCTTTGAAATTGATTGTCTCCCCTCTTTAAACATTTTAAACCACCTTCGAGCTGTGCTGTAGGGAAGAACAGACTCTCCATAGGCCTCCTGTAATATTGTATAGGCTTCAACTGAAGATTTATTGAGACGAAAGCAGAATTTCACGGCCGCATATTGTTCTTCGCATGTTACCTCCATTGTAGCGGTAGGCGATACTGAACATGTCTGAACTTGCCTGGTTCTCACAGACGGGAACCAGGAGTACCAACAATAAAACTACCACGGCGTGTTTGTTTCACATTAAGCAAACAGAATATAATAAGATTGAATTTTAGTGCGAGAAATTATGACCGTAAAATTTTATGATCATTCTTAATGGAACAGCCCTCCTATGTATTCGAATGTATCTTAACATAGCACCAATATAATACTGTCGCCGAGGCATTGTTGTCCGGCAGGCCACGGTCGGCGCATGGGCGTGGAGCTGGACACTTGCCGAGAGAGAGAGGGTAACAGAGAAAGAGACAGAGATAGTATGGAATTTCCCGCTGCCATCGTGATTGTTATGGATAGATCGGCGGCATCTAGAACAATGGCTGAAGGTACAAAAGCTGGCAAATTTTTGAGTTGCTAGTGAGTTGCAGTTGCTAACTGAGTGCACAGCTGTATAGTGATTTGAAGTGTACCGCAAGTGATTTCTTTCATTTGTTTACGTGTGGTGAAGCAACGAGAGATCCTAAAGACTGTTGTGTATATGACAAAGTTATTAGAGGCTGCAAAGGGTGTACAAAGTGTATTTTTACAGAAATAGCGTTTTAAATCTCTGTAAAGAATACTTTTAATTCTACGAACCCACAAGTCAGAATACAAACATAATTAAAGTAGTACACTTTGAAATGGGTACCAGAAAATTGTGATGTATTAATTAGAAATCTTATATCGATTACGTCCTTTAAATGTACGAGTTTCGTTAATATCGTAAATGTGAGGTTAAGTTGTAAAACCTTTTTGGTTAGCTTCTTCATACATACATCATCTACCCACCTTGTTTATCTATATTGTAATTAATAAGCTATTTATATCAATACTGGATATCGTCTAAGAGTTTAGATGAAAGCTTCAGAAATCTTATAACACCTTTATTTGATTAGGAAAAACAAATCAATTACAGTGTTGGTTCTGGTTTTCATAGAAACAGTAGAGCTCTATGTACCTACATGACAAAGCAATAAATAAAGTTTCCACGTGTACAGAAGTTATTTTTCCAGTATGGCCACAGCTTGGCTTACGGAAAAGCGTCTAGAGGAGGAGCATTTTTTTTTAACGAACGCGTTAAGCCCGCTGACTGAACCATATGGCGGCATCGGTTCTGACGGAGTAAGATTATCATTTCACAGTTATTCCTGTCTTTCGGAGCAGGGTACACAGTGTAATCTCCCGTCATGCATCACAGCAGCCATCTTGACAACCCGCCGTTATAAATCTATCACCTGATTATCGGCTGGCTGACACCGCGGCCAACTTCTTTCTGCATAGCTGTACTCTCCCATCACCTGACAAATGGTACAAGTCCCAGAAAATGTCACGCTGGAAATGAAATGAGATACATCACTCTGGAATTGGCGCAA